>RJJA01000272.1:0-81545 GCA_003724045.1 Lepidurus arcticus | reverse complement strand
CCCCCCCCCTGACCGCTGCGCCCTAGGCCATGGCCTAGGTTGGCCTTATGGGAAATCCGCCCCTGACTTGAGAATCTCAGTCATAGATGTAAGCAAATATGTATGACATAGGCGTAGGTGTACTGCGGTACGTTAACTACAGGGACTAATAATGTAATGAAGAATTCAAATTAAAACGAACGAGTAAAGACGTATTCTCAATCGATGTATTGTGGTAACAAAAACGGTCAGATCGCCAAATGAAAGGTCACGTGAGCACAGAATAATGATTCTTGGGGTAAAGAAATTAATCAACGCGGTATGCAACAGCATGACCGGGATTTAAGACGGTTTTGGTCAAGGTGGCGTCACGAGTGACGGCCACGGGTGCAACAAAACGAGCGGGAGCAACCACGCTCTTTACGGGAGCATATTGGTAGCCATAAGAGTAGGCATAAGGAGATGGAACGTAGTAAGCTAGGTCTCGCTTCTTACGGGTAGCAGGTTCTTCCTTGGCAGGGGCAGATTCGACGATTAGTGATTGTTTGTTATCACTGCTGGCTTCGGCAGCAGGGGCGACCTGTGGAGCAGCAGCTGCGGCGACGGGAGCCCATGGGTTGGTAAAGTACTGGAAACGGGAAGTGTAAGCGGCAGCAGGGTAAGCATAAGGCCAGGACGAGTAGAAAGCAGGGATGCTGACGGTACTGGCTGGAGTCTTGGTCTCAGTAGGCTCAGCGAACTTGGGAACTACAACGGGGTAAGCAGCATGGGCCCAGGAGTTATAACCACCGTAATAAGGGGTAGCGAAGGCGTACTGAAACTTCGCTTGGGAAGCGGCCACGCACGCCAAAACAAGAATCTAAATATCAAAATTAAAGTTTAAAGTTATTTTCTTCAAATTAAAAATCTTAAAATTTCGTCTTCAAAAAGTATACTTACAGCGATCTTCATGTTGCTTGTGTGTAAAAAGTTTGGGACCAGAAGCAACTGATGCTTCGAATGGTTCAAAGGCTTCGTTTTTATACGCCAATGCATCCTCTCCTATTCAAGAAGATCCTCTATCTTGACCACCCGACCACCCAAACTTGGTACTCGTCCCGCAAGTTCTCATCACCGCGTTGTCATTGAACTCGGCTTAGAATATTCGTTCAGGTTGACAAAACAACGTAACTTTTTTCCGAAAGACGGTCACTTTTTTTCCAGCGTATACGTTCTAGGACTGCGACGCTTACCTCCGCTTGAATTTGGGGTAAAGAACCAATGTTAGGGCGTTGTTGTTTGATGTTATTCGTTGTATAAAACAATAATGTATCGCGGGGCTTTCGAAGTTTCCATAGTCAAGGTCGCCTCTTTTACGAATGTAGCCACACCTTTGCTTCTGGCTTCGATTGGCGATTTCAGACATCTTACCTCTTAAGATGAATTGTTCTTCTAATTAGAAGTTAGAAAGGAGAAGAAAAAAGAATGCTCTGTCTTGGGCCAGGCATATTGCGTTTAATTCCGTTTTCAAAAAACAAAAACGGGCATGCGGAAGCTACGTAATGTAAGGTCGCTTTCATTTCTTTGTATATAAGCAAATATGGTGGCCTCGCTCTTGAAAATTTTTATGTAGTAATGATTATAGGACTAGAAAAGAACCGACCTTGAGTCTTCGAAACAAGTTTTGCTCTAGAAGTTACCAAGCCAGTTTCCCCACTTCCTTAAGCGTTCGTTCGATGGACAGAAATGCGGATTTTTCCTCTTCCTTTTCTTTGTGGAGCAATAAGGAGGGGGCATTGTCTTTCTTTTTCAAACTAATTATCTTCGCTTGGCAGGAAATGGCAAAATACTGTGGGAAAGTGTGTGTTATGATATTTAAATTGCAAGGCAACATTCAGGCTTGGCGTGACGTGTACGGTCTCGATTTTTCATGGGATTTTTAGCATTGCCCTTTAGCTATAGTTAATGGACCACTATAGCCCTTAAAAACGGAAGGGTCAAGGGCGACCACTGTTGACCAGATAGAAAGAAGTAGCTTTAGCGTGATGTAGTCTTTCTAAGCTGTATTATAATTTCGTTACTAATTAATTATTCGGTTTCTTTTCATGTCTTATTTGCAGAAGATGGTTCACAACACTCGACTCCAAGTCATCAGCGTCGTTTTCCTGCTCCACATGCTTTGCCCATGTCTTGGAACTTGACCACTGAAATCGGACAACTAATGCTCTCTTTGTTACATGCTTGGGGTTTGGACAGTGAATTAGATCATTGTTGTCAAGCGCGTTTAGGATTGCTGAAGCCCAAGCAGGCAATCAGCTACGGAATCGTTTCTCGTACAGGTAGTGAAATAATTAGTGTATAAACTCAAAGCAATTTTTACCAATTTTTAACTCTCAATCAGGGCAAATGGTTTTACTCTTGCCTACGTGGAGACCGAATATGCAGCTAACGCAGCAGCAAACTGTGGAGGATTTTACATCCAAAGGACACTGGGAGATTTCCAGTATTTTGACCACGAATCACTTACTTTCAGTGGTTTCTTTAGCGAATACATTGATGGCTATGCAAAACGCTAGTTTTACGCACAACAGACCTCCCAGGTAAACTTCTGATTTCAGTCGTCTGGTATCTTTTAAGAGTGAATTTTTAGAACGAGCCTGGATGACGAGAAGGATGCGAGTCAAATCAAGCAAAGTTGGAGTTTAATGGCAGCTTTGCATTGCATTCTTCTACCAGAAAAGGTGTTGCAGAAGGAACAGGAGTCCATGGACTTTCATTACGCCAAACATAGCCATCTTCATAAGGAAGAATTGCAGCTAGAACAACAGATGGCCCATTTGAGGGCTTGTCAGGTTGAGGCTCTAGCTCGTCGCTGGCAGGATCGTTGCCTCGAGGTAACAATTTCTTGAAAAGACTTGATAGGATGAGCGTTAAAACCCCTGATTTGCGGTTACAGATACGGGAAGCCGCCCAAGCTGTGCTTTTAGCAGAGCTGGAACGCATTGGACCGGAAGGCAGGAAGAAACTAGTGGATACTTGGTCTCCCTTCCTGCCCTCGTACGCTGATCCTTTTAGTTCAACCACGAGCTTGAATCCTCCTCCATCTATTGCTAACAATTTGACCCAACATGCCAACCATGCTGAAGGAGCTACGCCATCGCCTAAAACCAACGAGCAGCATGAAGAGGAGGAAGAAGACGATGATGAGGAAGAAGGTTGTACCGATAAAGGGCTGGTGTTGATAAGGGCGATATTAACTTTGTGATTTTAGAAGGTAAAAGAAGCTCACGAGTAGCGGACACTAAAAGAAAACAAACTACGGCAGTAATATTGCTGGGAGTGATTGGAGCCGAATTTGGCCAAGACATTGAAGCCAACAAGTGTCAAAACGTTGCGACGGAGCAGCGCAAACGGAATACTGTAGAAGGGTTTGGTTTAGGAAACAATTCCCTAGCTCGCCTGACAAGTAAATGAAAATTTATCTTACACTTTGTTTGTAGGAACTCAATTTAACTAAATATTCTGTAGGCAAAGCCTTGTCGTACCTATTGTTGTCGCCGTCTAGTCCCAAATTTCCCTTACATATGCCGTTCCGCAGAGCTGCAATTGACCTCATAGGGCGCGGATTTACTGTTTGGGAACCGTACTTGGATGTATCCAAAGTTCTGTTAGGTCTACTGGAGTTATGTTGTGAAGCAGATAAGTTAATACCCAGGTACATCTTTGCTTATAATATTTTTGTAAGTTTTACTGACAAGGAATTTAACAGATAAAACCTAAAATAAGTACGATCCAAATTTCCAAAATGTTCTATACGATACCTGAACTAGTTTTACATGTCCGTTCTTGTGTAATGCCACTTGAGTTTCAAAGTAATCATTCAGGGAAAACATCTGTGACATCGCGAAATGCCATCGCGTGCATACTCGTACTGTTGCGGGAACACCCAGCTTATAGGCGTGGTCGTATGGAGACTTTGCGAAACCAACAAAAGTTAACTTTTTTATCAGTTTCTAAGAAGCAAGCAGCCTTGTAATTTAAGGGAAAGGATTAATTTGGCATGCCGCTGTATTTTTGTATGCTCAGACTGAAAGTAGTCATTATATACCAAGTCGTTAAGATAGGCCGACTATAATTTCGTGCTAATTCTTGATATCTTGGGTTTTAGCATGTCGTATGGATTGCCGCTATCGCCCATAGCTGATTCTTGTCGTACGGCCAGACATTCTTTGACGCTAATAGCAACGGCTCGACCGGGAGCTTTCATAACCACCATGGCCAGAGAGGTTTGGAATCTTCGGGTCCTTTTTTTTTCTCTTTAATGACTTATATTATCTCCTTTCTTAAAAGATCGCTCGTTACAATACGGTACAGCAAAATGCCCAAACACTAAATGTCAATTTGAGTAACTCAATTCTAAGTCGAGCCAAACCAGAAATACTTCGTGAGGTTGAGCTGCTGATTGACAAAATGCAGTCTGAAATTGCGGACTTGCTCGTTGAGGTAGTTTTTTTTGTTGGAAAGTAAAAAAGAAATTTTGGATAAATGGAATTGCGTTTTAGGTAGTAGATATGGTGTTGCATTGCTTGGATCACGGCCATTTAAAATCAAAGAGTTTGTGCCAAGTTTTCCCGGCTGTATGCCGATTCAGCCAGGTTTCTCATTGCCCAGCAACTCGTCGCGTAGCTGTGGGGAACCGGAATGGGGCAATCGTTCTCTATGAACTCCGAGGGGGCAAGAATCAAGTTAGTTTTTGCTCTTTCGCCGACTTAGACCGCATATATGAAGAGCAGTTACAGTAATGTTCCTTATTTTCCATTAGACCATTGCCGCTCATACTGCAGAGGTGACAGCTTGTTCTTTTTCACCGGATGGTAAAAACCTAGCCTCCTACTGCAGTACAGAAAACAAGTTATCGTTTTGGCAGGTAAAATTTTCACACCTTGCCACGCATGAATCTCACGCAAGATTTTGTTTCGATTAGCAAACCACTACTGGCGTATTTGGCCTGGGAGCTGTACAAACGCGTTGCGTTAAAAGTTTCAGCACAACACCTATTCCGGACGCTTTGAAGGTTAATCCGTTGAAAATGGCTCGGCTTAATTGGCTATCGGGCAAAGTCGTGGCGTTAATGTTAGTCGACGGCAGCGAAACCCGCTATAATTTATAAATCCATTTGTTCCACATTCCCGTTGACCCCGGCATATGTTGCATTCAGTGTTATATAATAGTCGCCCGCTTGCCAGGATTCTTTTCCGTTTTAATTTCTATTGACTACGGTTGTCAGTGTATCACCATGATCCGTGAGTATAGACAACCTAGAAAGGTCGTCAAAAAGTTACCGTACATGTAAATTTTTCCGTTGTCACTGTTTTTTAATGTTTAGTGTAATTTAGCTGGCATATTTATAGTATATTAAACGTTCTGGGTATCATGTGTTCCTTAAAAGAAGTGAGCTTTTCTTATTTCAAAACTCGTGCGGGCAAGGAATAGGTGATTAATATTTTAGAGTGGTTTACGTAAGGTGCCTATAGTGCCAATTTTACTTTATCACGGACATGCAAGATATAAGCAAAAGGCTTTTATCAAGCGCGTCATACTAATGTGTTGTGTAATGTTATTTGACTAACCTTCTCAGATGTTTGGCTGTTTTCGTGACTTCTGTTTGCGAATTTCACAAGCGGGGATTCTTCTAAAATTTCTCCTCTGTGTGACTCGTGACTAGTGTTTGTTGTCCTGAACTTTGGAAAGGGTATTGTGCCCCTGAACTTTAGTGCCCGCTATGAGAAACGTACTATAACGTAAGCTCAAAACATATTATGCTAGGTTTATGACCTTCTTTATCGCCTGTGTACCGTATTTAGGCATTATAGGTTCCAATTCAGAATCTTAAAACGTTGTTAGCAAGCCAAGAAAAAGAACAGTTTAAACTGCAGTCTAAACTTCAGACCCAGGTTCAGGGCGAGAGACTTCCGGAACTATGGTTTTACCGCGCAGATGCGGATTTTTAGTTGTTTCGGGGTCTCGAGTATGCGAACGGTTTTATGGACGTTTTGGTAACGTTTGTTGTCTGCCTCTTCGGCCTTTTGACATTTGCGCAAGTCTCTTCCTTTTACTATACTTGCTCCTCAAAGCTTTTCTAAACCATTGCTAAATTGGATTCCATCATAATTGGAAAGGGTTCCTTCGGGCACTGCGCTTATGAGAATTTGAGGTGGGAGGGAAAGAGGAAAGTTTTCCCCTTTTCAGCACTTTCTAACTCAAATTTTTATTCGTTGACATTGGTTAGTTGCAGCAAAAGGAAATAAAAAGTGCATCAAGTGCTAGTATCTGAGTAAAAGCTCAATTAGTGCAAATAAGAGTTCGCCAATTTGCAGCATATTAGAAGCATGTGAAAAGGGGAAGGGAGGGGAATAGGAGTAGCAGAAAATGGAATTCCCCGGAAAGGGAAAAGGTAGCATAAATGGATAAAAGAAGAGAAAGGAGGGGTGTTTGCCTTGGACTTTGGGAGCAGTGTTCCGGAACTTCTTTTTTTCCGGAACGTCGTTCTCTGTCGTTCTTTGGTCAATTTCTGTCGCTCCGTTCCGTTATATTTTGGCAAAATTTTCAAAAGAACTAGTTCTGAACGGCCGTTCCGCCTCATCTTAAAGATCCGTTCCGTTCCGCTCAAAGATCCGATAATTTTCTGGAAAACAAGTTTAAAAATCAAAAAAGTTTCTAAGCGTGGCGTCTAGACGGCCCAAAGACTAGATTGCCTAGCTACTAGGCCCCGAAAAAACCGTTCCGTTCCATGCCATTTTCGGTGCAACGCCGTTCCGTTCCCGTTCCGCCCAAAAGAGCGGAACGGAACGGAGCTTTCCGAGAAGTTCCAGAACACTGTTTGGGAGATCTCGCTTCTGAGCAGCAAACCGGCGAGACTGAACGAAGTAACGAACAGAGAGAGGAGAGCTATAGCAGCACGATACGGGTGTCGTGTCTCGAGTAGTGCTGACTGAGGCCTGCACGTGGTAGAAGGGCAATACCGTTTCCCCTCCGAAAAAAGAGTATCACAGCGATTCCCCATGTTCATCTGCATTATTCGAACTCCTACCTTGTTACGTAAGGCTTATTTAACGTTGCGTTTTGCTGTCTTTAGTCGTGTTGTGTGGTGAAAGTGATGCCCTTATCGGACGCGTGGACCAGCTCTTCGACCTCGAATTCAACTTGTTTAATAGACGACCGAGAAATGTTTGCTTTTGATGTGGATGATCCAGATTTCCATCATGACCCGGTTTTAGAGGATCATCTCAACTTGCAGTCTCCAAATGACGAGCTAAGTGAAGTCTTTCAGCTCGTTTATCACCAAGGAAGTAAGTTTTAACCCATCTTTTCGTTTCAGCAGACAAAATAACGAACGGGATGTGTTGGATGTGTTGGATGTGTTGGAAGGGACGTGGTTTGTGTCGGATATTCTAACCGTTTAGTACTATGGCATCTCTTTATAGCTTCGTTAGCCTTGAAGGTCTCTTGGCTGTATCATAGGGGATGGGTAATTTTTTTTCTAACCTTAAAAAGAAAGCGTCTCTACTATGTCTCGAGCCGCGACTGTGGCTTAAATAGAACTCTACTTTGATCCAGATTCTCCGTCGGACGAACGGTGGAATTTTGGTTGCTTTTAACTTGCATGGCTTCTTCTAGGTTCTAAACTTGGCAAATTTGGGCTTTGCGTTCGTTAACCTGGTGTTTAAATTCATGTTTCCTTTTAGCGCTATTTTTGCTCTTCAGCTATGACTGTGAACAAGAATTTCCGACGGTTTTTTGTCCCGTGTGTAATCTTTGGGGAAACCCTTGAACCCCCGTGCTTTTTCTGTTTTGATTGCTGCTGTGCTGGGTTGCCATAGCACACTGCCGAGCGACATACGGCGAACGAGAAAACCGCACAGGAACGTACAAAGCTTTTGCCCCCCAACAATTGTTGTACAAGGGAGATATACAGGCGGTCAATTCTTTCTACCTCTCTTGCTCTTTTGTGCTATCCTAAACGAAAAGTTCAACGACTTCAGGCTAGTCTTAATAGTAGAGTTTGCATATAGGGGGATGGAACTAGATAAGCTTGACTATACACATGAAATGAAGGCCAGACGTTCGCTTTCGTTTTCTTTGTCCGTTACTGTTACTTATATTAGCCCCAGTCGCGCTCATTTTGCAATTGTTCGGGTTTACTGCGGAGTGATGCAAGCCTTTTCATCTCTTAAAGTAAAGTTTCTGGAAATCGACGATGTAGCTTGAGTTTTGTGATCGAGAGGTTGATAACCTGGGATTTCTTATCTGTTGCTGTAGGTATTTTTGACTCCAGCGTGTTAGAAGCTTACTTACTGACCTTGTGAACAGCATGTTTCAGCATGTCTGCGTTCGAGATATGTATTATTGCTCTGCTCAATGGCGCTAGACTGGCATAATATGCGTAATGCAATGTGCGAAAGATCTTATTGATCTTGCAAAAGATGTCAACATGTTGACGGGCACCGGGAAATGATGGGTTATAGGGTCTGTTATGGCAAAATAAGCTTATGCAAATTATGGCTACGCTTATTCGCTTTGTGCTTATGCAAGAAGACGTTTCACTTTTTCCGACTCTTTCCTTCCTTTTTGCGGAGCTTAGCTTTTTTGGAGAGAAGCTGATAAGTCATTAGCCTTGAAAAAGCCCCAGGAAGCGCATGTGGGCGCGGAAAGTGGCGGTAGTCTTCTTTTTTATTCTTTGTTCCGGATTAACCTTTTTTATTTAGAAAAAAACGAGCTTCGTGGGACTGGGGCATCTCTTTAACGAAGAAAAATACGTAGTATTTTTGCTCAGCTTAGTTGGTGCGCTTGTAGAAAAAGGTGGGTGCTCCTAATCGCGATTTTGGATTAGTAAGGGGGAAAGTATTGACCTCATTGGCAGAAGCATTGTTGTTTATCGTTTATTTTCCCCTTCTGAATACTATATGAAAAACGTAAGCTGACCTACTTGGGGTGGCCTACTGGCTGTATTTGCTCTAGTACGAACGAGGGAACGAACCACTAGCGTAGAGAAGAATGAAACTATACCTAATTCCCCTTTCGTTTAAGGATTTCTGTGTTGCAAGGGGAAGTAGGATTCGCCAGCGATACGCGTTCCCTTTGTAGCAAACAAGGAAAGCAGGCAAGTCCGAAATGTAGGTTACAAGGCCATTGAGAGGGAGGCTGAATACAGATGTGTGTCCTCCTTCCAAGGTCCCAATGCAACCTCCGCTCGCCAACAAAGGTTCGCTCCAAGGTCCGAGTCATACTTGTATTATATTGGTGACCTAACCTTGGAGTTTCATGCCTGATTTTCACTTTCGGTATGAGCATCAAGCGTATGAAATTTTTCCTCTGCTTCTGGTTCAGCTCTGAAGGTAGGCGAGCGTCCACTAAAAAATGGCTCACGGACTGGTATATAAGCTAGTCGGAAGTCAGACATGTAAAAGCGATGTTACTTGAAAATAACTTTGCTGCAGCCTCCATTTTCAAAAGGTACCGTTAAATCATTTCAACTTGTTACCGAGGAAAAGCCTGCTTTGTGTAAAAGGATTAAGTGCCTGTCTCATTCAACTGGTTTTCTGTGCGTCACTTGGTGCTACTAGGTGCGGATTTCGAATTTACAGGTAATTAAGCTGAAAAAAGAGAATTGGCTGCAGAAGTCAAACTGCTAAAAAAAACAAGTGAAGAAGTATCCCCTTTTAATCAAACTTGAAACTGATAAGCTACCTTCTCTTGTGACACGTTGCACTATATTTAGTATGCGACTATCGTGCTCTTTGAAGCCGTTGTTTATTTATTTTCCCCCGCGGTTTGTAAGATAAGGTCTCTGTCAGTTGGCCCTTAGCTATAGTATTCCTATGCCTAAAAAGGATGAAATTGTGGGCACGAACTTGAAAAGATAGGAAGTTTAAAAGGTTGGCTTGCTTTTACGGCTTCCCTAGCGTTTCTGCAAGCACAGCTTTCGCAACAATGCCTTGGGTATGTATATGCCGAAACGCCAAGTTGACATTCAGGCGCTCCATACGTGATGGGCTTCGTTTACAAGCATAGTTCAATTCTCTGCTCCTGGGGGACACATGGAACGTGATTCGTAGTAAAAAGTGTGCAGTCCTAGTACAAAATAAACACATTTACGTGTAGATGTCATGTGATGGCTAGTAGAAACATTATAGACATGATATTTATGCTTTGTCATTTTCCTATTTCATTAGCCTTCAGGAAAGTGGATAATAGTAAATTCTTATCTCCATGTTATCGAATAAAATGTCGCCTAGAACCTTTGGAATGTTGGCGGTAACCGAATTTTTCATAATCGTTAACAGGATTGTCACCATGTCATTTATGTGCTGGCCAGATCGATTTACGGCACAGCATTCCAATCTGTTTATGGTTCGAATGAGTTCTACGATTAAAATAACGGTAACTTGGATACGTAGAAGTAATGTGTGAGTGAGTACGTTTTCCCACTCTTTCGCATAGAGACAAGAATTTAGGAATCAATAGGGGAATAAAGGGGAAACTGCGAATAAAGAGCGAATAAAGTTCGCTCTGTCAACGTTTGAAAGCTGTTAGGTACTGTGGGTCTCATCGTTTCTTTTAGTTTTCATGCGCCTGAAACTTTTTTCTTCGTTTCTAATTTGGGGCGAAAGTTTCTCGAGGCTAGAATGAACTTTTTTTTTGCATTTTGCCTTGGAGAAGCCAGTGCCATCGCTTTAATGCGCAGGAAAACCCGCTTTGCACGAAGTTTTTTTTTAACAAAAGAAAAGTGGCTCAACATGGCGTTATCCTACATTTAACCCACACGTCCCATGACGGAGCTAAGCAGTCGCTGACGTCAATCCATTGAGGGAAGTTCACGTTCCTTAGTAGATCTAGACGACGCTTGTCTGAAAGAACAAGTCCACCTGTACTGAAGCATTCAATACTGGGAATTCGAATAGTTCAGCGTATGTTGTGCGTGTAGGGACGTACAGGGAGAGAATCTTGAAGCAACGTGGAAGACTTGATCCTGACTTGAGACTTGATCCTGACTTGAGACTTGATCCTGACTTGAGACTTGATCCTGGGGAAAGTTTTCGCAAACGTTGAATCATGGTGAGGCAAGGATCCCTAATTCCGCCAGGTATTGATTCCACCCTCTTTCCTTTCCTTTGGGCTCTCGAGTGAATACGACTTGTGTACGTCAGAACGAGAATATTGCGGACATGGCTGTGAGAGAAGGGATGAATCTTGCGCACTGAACTTTTACTCATGCTTGTTCCTTTTCCTTTCATTCTCAGTGCCCGGACTTCGCAAAGTCAAGACAAGCCCAATGGCCCTGAGCAGCTTGCAGAATTACCCCAATCTCGATCTCCGTCAGTGTGAACTGTAAGCCCTTCTGACACTGGTTCGTAACGGAGCATTCACATTTGTTATATACTCGTTAGGTATAGTCCGAGTCACAAGTCTCACAGCGTGGAAAGCCTTGACCAGGATCCAGAGCCTAGCATGTATGACTATTCGGAAATCAATATCGAAGAGCTACGTTTACAGATGAACTCATGTTTCACGTAAGTTTGAAATAGTAATACTGGAAATCCAGGTAAAACGCCTTACATCCTGTATTTTTTTACGTAGGTGTGGTGTTAGTTGGCAAGAACACCACGTCTCCTTGGATTGCCAGGAGTGTGGAGGTTATTCCATGGAAAGACCTTGCCCAGTTTGTGACGGCAAATGCGGGAGCTTATGGAAGCGGGATTTGGCCACAGTAAAAAATCCTTTATATTTGTTAGATTTTCCTTATGATTGGTTAATTCTCTCTTTGACATATCTAGTCTCACTCGTTGTCTAAAGCCAACTGGATGGGGACATGTGAACGTCACGGCGATTCTTCGAATAGTACGGAAATGCATGGATCGGATTTGTTGTCTCATCGATTCCAGTCGTTACACGCCTCTTGACATAAACGAAGAACCCAGAGTTGCCAAGAAGCTATAGGAAAGGTTGTTTATTCGAGTTGCTTTTAAAACTGAGTGGGATTCGTTGTTGACTCCCTATAATAATGCGCAGCTTGATAATTCAGACGATGTGTTTCGATTTTGACCATTAATTGTTTTCCATCAGGGCAATATGTTGTTCAGTGTCATCCGTGGTATGAGAAATGTAATGGCGTAAAACGCATAAATAGGAGCAGAACTACCTTACAAACAACATCAAGGGTGGTTATTTATTTGCCATTGTCATTCCGTTTTTTTCAACTTTTACTTGCTTTTTTAAAGAGGGTGCGTTTCTTTCCTTTTTCGGAATCCCGTTTACCATTTTAGTTTATCCGTTTATCCCGTTTATCATTTCTCTTTATGCTCCCATGAACGAAAATATTATATTTTGAAATCCTGCTTCACGGAAAGTTTTAAAAGCTGATCAGCGTGTAATGTACCAAATAAAGTATAACTCAGTTCTGGAAGAAACTCTAGTGAGTGTTCTATTCTGTGCTCTATTGCAATTGCGCACGCAGTCTTGCTAGACGTTGACTTGGTCATTCAAATTATCCCGCGCTTTTTACTGCAGAGGTATTATATCGTATCGACTGAAAATGCCTCCGCCTCATCGATTATAGTATCGATACGAGAGTCCATTTCCTGCCCGAGTTGTTTGGAACAACACAGTTTTATTTTGCGTGAAAATTCAAAGAAAAGGGGCAATTTGAATATGGTTGTCACCAGTAAAACTGAAATTCCTACTGAGGAAGAACTGACAGTGCAAGAAGTCAACCTTAGCACGCCATATTTGCTAGCTAGTGCATTTCATCTTGGAGTGGCATGTCAAGCACAAAATAACGTAAGTTAAACTTGATCCTCTAGCTTATTGCTAACAGTCTATGCTATTGCTATATACGGACATGTAGTGCTGAGATCATGAGCACTAAAAAATTCTCATCAATCTCATGGATTCAAAACATATGTTTTGAAACGAAGCATATGTTCTTAATACAAATAGACTGTTCGTGAAAATATACAACTAGGGCTAGAGCACTGCATGTCTTGGGCAAGAGAATTTTCACGAATACTATTTCATAGAAAGGAAAGTCCTTGCCTATGTTAAACTGAAAGAAGGCCGCAAGGCACGTCTTGTACATTTCGTGCGACAACTCATCTCATTCTCCCAAACAGTTGACTTCCCATATTCTTATTTTTGGTCTACAAGCAAATGTCACGTATTTGTCATAACTTGAGGTTAAGTTATCGTGAAATCGTTAGACACTTGTAGTTGACATTAGCCAGCCAAGCAAGAGACATTTGCTATCATTCTTGTCGCTACTATCTAGTATGAAAACAAGGAAAGGACGAAAGAAACAGCGAGATGAAGTAACTGAAAATCCCCACATGAGGATGTGGTTCTCTCCCATAGCTGCGGTGCTAGTGTTATCGTATTAGTAACATTCAGCCTTAGCTTGCCAACAAACAGACATCCACCCACGAATTTAAGTTTGCTTTAAATTTGTAACTCCTGAAGTTCTGTTCGGCAAAATCTCGTCCTGAACCATGAAAAGAGTTCAATGCATTGTTTGGCTTTTCGTGATGCAAATTTCAGTCTGTTGGCCATTGGAAACGACTTCGATTTGCGATTCTAGGTGCAAATGTCCTGAGGACGATAATGTTATAGTGGTTAAGTGTATTTGCCGTACCAATGCTTCGGTAAGTTAACTTGTCTGTCTTCATATCATGGAATTGCAACCAACTCATATTCTAACTGGTATTAGGAATTGGTACTTGGGAATTTAGAGAACACCTTGCCTCCTAACGTGCGACACTTGGAAGTCGATCAATGCAACAATGTCACAATCGAATCGGGAACATTGAAATTTACCAGAGTCTTGAAAACGGTGTCGATCAGCAACGCTAAACAGTTGCGTATAAAAACGTCTTCATTCACCACTGAGACGGGTCTCGAATTCGTGCAGTTCAAAAACATCAAAGAGTTGATCATGGAATCGGGTGCCTTCAAGAACATTTCTGGCTTGCTTAGGCTTGAAATCTATAACGTTAGCTGGAACAACATTTCGAGCAAAAGTTTCGCTGGGGCTCGGAACATTCACAATTTGACGATGGTTTACGTGAACGTTGAGGTTGTTGAAATGAATGCGTTCCACCATTTCGATGATGAATTCTTACTTTACGACATGACTTTCCGATGTTGCAATTTCCGGACCATAGACCGTGATGGCTTCTATATTCCAGGCAAAAATATGCACAATTTTCAAATGATCAATTCCGATTTCGCCAGAGTGGAACCATTAGCCTTTGAAATTGCAGCCTATTATATCTATCTAAGTGGGAACCACTTCAACGGCCGATTGGAAAGTTCCCCATTTAAATTCAAGTTTATTCATGGCATCTTCGAGAGAAACACCTTTAGAACATTGGGAGCTGGCGCTTTCCAGGGGCTGGAGATCCAAACCCCACCCTTCAGTAATGTAACATCTCACTTTAATCTCACCCAAAATTACTTCCATATGGCCAACTTTTCTTCGGTGTCGTTGCAATCGGGGATGGCGCGAGTCGATGAATTGGTCGTTCGAGATAACCGATTCTCGTGCCTGTGTCGTAATTCGAAATGGCTTCTGCAAGTCCGACTAACCGATGATTACCGCACCCAGGATAGCGAGTTGGACATAAACCAACGTTTCCGCAACCAATTGCATAACTCATCCGCTTGCATCTCAAATCCCAATACCCGGGTTGCGAAACTGGCGCAAATCGAGCTCGACAAAAACGGCGAGTGCATCAAGCCTTCCCGGTTCATGCCCGATGTGGCCGTGCCAACGGAAGGAAGTCGATGTGCCAACCGGTCACGAAATAGAGAAACAACCAAGAAACCGTCGTCTTCTGTATCAGCCACTAGGCCTGAGCTTTTCTGGCTCTTAGTTTTCTTACTAATTAATTTGACTATGATATCGCGTAGTTAGGTTAGAAAAATCTTTTAACAAAGGAGCTGAGGTTAGGAGCCTGAAATCTTAGTAAGGAAGTGGAGTAACCGCGTTAGCTTTCCGTTCGTGAAAGATTTTTTCCTGTTTCATTTTTTATCGCATCTGCTGGGATAGGCTTTCCTGTGTCGGGGTCCGGGGAAAAATTGTGAGAAGTTTCTGTGTGAAACGATAGAGAATGGCGAACAGGTTAAGGTGTTGTGCGTTGTGTGTGCTTTTGTTAATTAATGGGGAACCCACGCGTTCTTCTGCTGAAGTCCTTCAAAATGGCGAGGACACGGTCCCACCACCTTGTACGTTTATAGGACCTACGTCGTTGAGCTGTCTTTGTGACAAGGGCCAGCAAATCGTAATACAACTATATAGATACAAATATTTGGCTTTATGCAAATTACCCAAATTTTTGCTCCATTTTCGGTTTAGGTTGAGTCTACCTTAAGTCAATATGATAAGGTTAAAGTTATTTCGGCTGTATTCGACTCTTGTGACGTCCGAACATTACCTTTACCGAACTTGACTTCACTGACGATCGAAAATCTATCAACGTTCAACATGACTGTACTGGATTTACCCAACTTGGAAGAATTAGTACTGGAAAATATTACACGTTTGGAGAACCTCTCCAGGAACCATTTTCGCAACTTGAAAAAACTGCGAATTTTGCGGTTCACTGCGGTTAAACTAGTCGGACTCTTGGAATCCGTTTTCGACGATTTGGATCAGCTCGCAGAGCTGGATTTTCACACTTGCGTATTGGATCACGTGAATGAAAAAGCCGTTAATCTAGTCATGGCTCCGAACTCGAGATTTTTGGTAGTCAATAGCACATTTTATCACCTGGAAAATGCGTTCTCGGTGACGGCAAACGCCGTCATAATTGAAAAATCGCTTTTTCATGCGCTCTTTAAGGGCTCTTGGCGGGTTGTCAGCAGTGAGTTCACGTTTACTCATAACCAAGTTTTACTCATGCAAGCAGAGCCCCTGAAGATCAACGCTGTTTCTATGGCTATAACCAGTAATTCGTTTTTACACGTAGGGAATAATCCCTTCAATGGAATCGGCATTTGGGGGAATACGACCACCAACAATTTCTTGAAATTCCAGAATAACACCTTTAAAGGAGGCATGCCCATGCAAGGCATATACGATTTCGAGTTTGCGAGTTTTCGCAACTTAACCGACGAGGAGATCAAGAGCATCGTTCATATCGAAGACAATCTGATGCCCTGCAGTTGCAGTCTGCATGTCAGTGGCAATATTATGAAGCCACAATCCAGCAATGGAGAACAAGACAGTAAGAAGCTGATGAACATCAAGCATGCGTTTTATATCGCTTTTTTGAGAAGCACGAGATGCTATCTCCCATCGACTGATTCGGAGCTAAGCCTGTTAGAGTATATTGCGGAACATTGCAATCATGCACCTGAGGCTCCGCCTGTAGAATTTGACGGGGGAAAAGGAACAAAGGTCTGGGATCCGAATAGCTTTAATGAATTTTCGACGCCCGACGAGGAACTCAATCCGCGTAAATCTTTTCTCTTTCCGTATGGAGAGACTGGTGAGCTTGGTTCGGTACCGCCTGCCCAGAGCCAAACCACGCAATCAATCCCGAAGCAGAAAGATGATAAGGAGCATCATGCTCATGACCGTGAACCTGTTACCGGCCCGGTGGTCATGGTCATTATAGCTTTGATTATCATGGTGGCTATCATTATTGCCATTTTCATTGTTTACCGCCAGAAAAAAAGCAAACGCCCTCCCCAGCCTGCGTCCTCGTCAGATGCTTAAACTTTTTCCTTAACACTACTCTTTGGTTATTAGCTTCCGCGATTAGTGTGAATTTTTTGTTTTTGATCCGTTTTTGAGAAATAAAAAAGGTAATCTTTACCTTTCAAGTAGGTAAAGCAAATTTACGACTGTGTATTTTTGAACGTGTTTATCATTCCTTTTAGAGCATAACTTTCTTACGCACAGTTGTACGTATGTATAATGTATCGACTATAAATTAATTACAGAGAGCAGCGATGTGCTGACGTTGGTCTTCGAAAATAATTCGTTTAGTAAGACGCTTCTAACATACCTTTTTAGCAAGTGATGTTTGGATTATACCTGGATGGGGTAGTTACTAACATATTATTGTTTTAAACGGTATTAAAACTCCATCCCTATTTGAGAAAAAAAGATGAAGAGAATTGTTTTGGTTTTTCTCGGTAGCGGAGAAGTTCTAAAGGCTATGGAAACGAGTTCCACGACAGTTCCATGCGTTGATTGTTACTCTCTTCATGTCAAAAGTCTGCAATAATGCATTCTTTATATGAGTGCCGACAAATTTTAATGGATAGGAATTAGAAACTAATTTTGTGTGTTCTATCTGGTGTGATTCTTAGGAGTTTATGCTGTGTCGCACAGAGGAGAATGACCCTAGGAAATGTGTAAAGGAAGGAAAAGCTGTGACAGCCTGCGCATTGAATTTCTTTCAAACGTTGAAGAAGTCCTGTACCCAAGAAGTTACGCAATACGCTGAATGCTTGGATAAGAGTAGCATTGACTTTCAATACAAACCGTAAGTGGACGTTTTTGAATAATTTTTCCTTAAATGCAGAAATTCCGTATCCTATTTTTATCAGTTGCCGTCAAACCCAAGCCGTATTGGATAAGTGCGTCCTAGATCACATGGGGATCGAAAGGCCGCCTTACAACTACTATAATATCCCCAAAGTTCATCATACAGCGCGACCACGCCCCATTGAGAAAGGGGGGCCCGAGTTTCCTGATCCTACACCGAGATTGCCTGACGATTATCCCGCACCTCCAGCTAAATTTATCCCAACTACTTTCTCGTGAGCGGTTTAAGCTGTCAGACTCCGTGCGCAGTCTGTACAAATTCAAAGAGTTCACGAGAAGCGTGTAGAGTTGCGAAACAAAAGTAAACAATATAGGGAAGTGTAATATCTGCGTTATTTTTCAACACTATCTTGCATTTAATGCTCCAGATTTAAACGGTTTAGATGTATGGTTTCCGTTTTCACTGTGCTCCAAGTTTTTCTAGGTTCCACATAATAATCATGGTATGGACGTCGTCGAACACTGTTCTGACATTGTTGGTATCCGTAGCTGTTGTATAATGCCAGTAACAGTGGCGAGGTTTATTCGGGTACGTTTCTCTGGGGGCAGTTGTCTTGGGTTGAGCTTTTTGAGCTCGTGCTAGCTTTTTTGAGCTCGTGCTAGTTGAGTTGAGCTTTTTGGTGCCTTTCTATAAGGTAACGGTAAGAATTTTCGCTAGTCTTTTTATGGCTAAGTTAGCATCACTTACCAAGAATGCGTCTCTGATAAAGGCACGGGCTTTGCAGAATTCTTTATCTTCACCTGCATCTACCAAGGTAAAGTAAGGGTATTATAAAAATAATCCCATGAAACCAGGTTCTTGATGTAGCATAATGCTTGATGTATTACCTTTGTTGTCGAGCACGTAATCTCGATAGGCAGGAAAGTGCTGGCCTAGATCGACGCCCCTTCGAATCTTTTCTTGCAGAATATCTTGCTTATTCAGGAAAAGGATAAAACCACACTCTTGCAGAAATCTGTGCCGCCGTAGTTGATATATAGTGTAAAAGAGAATAGAAACGCCCAATTTAGTTACCTGCTGTGCCAAACGTCTTCGAAAACATCAGCAGATTCTTGCAAGCGGTTAGTTTGGTTGTCTTCCCGCAATACTTGATCGAAACTGCTAGAATCGGCTAAGAATAAGATGGCATGAATTCCTTCAAATACCTAAAAGAGTTGGAAAAGGTAAAGGAAGTTTAGAAATCAGATTTGTCCTAGCCATCTCTCCCTCGGCTTTTGTCTGATTGGATACTTCATTGAAAATAGATTCGTCTACTAGTTGACATTTTGTCCCACGTTTAATCCGACTCAGTTGATAAGCTTACTTGAATCCATTTTTTACGTTGCCCTCGTTGTCCACCGACGTCAAACATCCAAAACACTTGAGACCCACCTCCGTATTTTTTGGGAACTTTGACCTCGAATTCAATTTTCTGGATGTCACTTGTGAGTCGTCGGGCACGTAGAATGTCCTGGAAAATAAGCGTGATAAGCAACTAGTATTTGCGCTTTCTTATCGAGTTTTTAATCTTGTGTTGATGACAAATGTCATTACTTTTCTAAGAAAGTGTAACTATTTTTTAGTATTGCTGTATACCTGATCTGTGGGCACGTATTCCGACTTTCGGATTCCTTCCATCTTTTCTAAGAAACTTTTAGGGAAAAAAGGATTTGTGATTCAGCGAATACAACTTTTCTTTTCTTACTATGGAGCGCAGTCCATAAATTGGAATTCGCTCGCTCGAGAAAAGCATTGTTGAATGCCTGGGTCGTGCCATAGTTTTAAAGCGTGATCATAAAACTCCTAGCTTGAGACTTTTAAGTGGGATGCAGTGTGACATTTCGTTACCTCGGAGCGTTCGGTCTGGTCCAGATCAAGTGCTTGAAAGTAACGGAAACTGGACTTGTTTTTGCGCTTTTCTAAAGGAATTCCCAAACGCGTCATTTGAACCACCAACTCTTTCATAGATTCGGCGATATTATTATCAATTTCCGCGATTTTATCCAGTCGCTCCCTAAGTTTAAATTTCGGTCGAAATAAATTTTGTTTAAACTTTTATTGACAAAAATTTCATGAGCTGAGACTCACTGGTCAGAAAATCCGCTGATGTGTAGAATCTTCATTTGCTTGATGATGGTCGTTTTTCCCGACTCACCAGAACCTTTCAAATAGCAATATATTATGAGTGCATTACCCTTGGTTGAAATTGGAGCTGGTAAAAATAAAATGTCTTACCAAGTAGTAGCAACTTAATCACTTTGTCGTATTCCTTGATCCATGAGTGGATTTTTTTATCCAGTTCATTGCTTGCACGTCTTTCCTCATCAACAGGTTTCATACAACGCATTGTCATTCCTTTACACCGTTTTAGGTAATAAACTGTTCACAATACAAGCAAGTTTTGAAACTTATTAGCACGCACGGGTCGGTGTTCTACATATGAATCAGACTCAGACTCAGAATCAAGAAATCAGACTCGGGCTTCTAATCAAATGCTGATTACACGTCATCCAATAGCTGGCGGAGTAACCCGTATACTTTGCACTGTCTTTTTTTTCGAGTTGCAAGTTGCAGAACAAAGCAAGGGAGGAGTTAATCTGTCGTGCGTCTTCGCTGAGTCTTATAAATCGGTTCAGACAAACAACCATACGTTTATTATCTTTATCTTTTTATTGGCAACGAATATTGAAAACGATTTACATAGTAAGAAAGATTAAAGCTCTGCATAAAGGCGGAGCTTCCCCCTGATCCAGGGCATGAAATAAGTTACTCGAGTGAAAACATCCGGGAATCCTGGTTTGGCACAACCTGAACCAAAACTCGTTATCCCGGCTAAATACCACTTTCCATCTTTCATGCTGCAGTGTAAAGGTCCACCAGAATCGCCCTGTTTGGTTATCAATTCGCAGAATTAATTATTAGAACATTGCGTAACAGAAATGCTTATCTATAGTTTTCTTCTGATAATGAATTTTATAAGATCCTGGTATATAGGATGAGTGAAATAATGCTTACCACGCATGTGCCAATCCCGCCTTGAGTTAACGGACCAGCACATAAATGATATTTGTTGATGGGAATGTTGTACATCATGCCATACATTTGCTTGCAGTGTTTTGTTTCCACGACCGGTAATGCAGCTTGATGTAATGTATTGTCTAGTTTACCGCCATGAAGAGCCTGGCCCCACCCACTGGCAATGCATTTCATACCTAAGTTGTTCATAGAGAGTATAATTTTTTCATTACCTTTCTGCAAATAAAGAGTCTTTAATGAGAATTTTTAGACAGAATTGAGATGGCTTCCTTCATCTAATGGTGAACATCGTTTGTGTCTCGATAATTTTACCTTGGAAGGATTCAGTGTTGGTCTGGCTTTCGCTTTCCCATTCGAGTTTGTCCGGTAGGCAGATAGGTCGCACGTAATCAGTGTCATTCAAGGCAGCTGGCTGGGTCAGTTTGAGTAACGCTATTGAAATCATAATAAAAAACGAAGTTACATTTACTGATTTGAGAGGCCAGGGAATATGCATGCTTAATCAGTGATCATTCCATGTAATCAGTCAGCTGCATAGCACGCGTTCTACTGCGCAACCTGTCACTTGAAAATGTTCGCACTTACCGATATCGTTATGGTATTCTTTGAACCGCTCATGCAGGATTACTTTATCTACTTGAAGTCGCTGCTCATGGCCCTCTTCAGCTGTGCGGTCGTGGTCCCCAACTACGACAGTCCACATTTGTCCAAATGGAAGGTTAAAAGCATCACTTGAAAAAACAATGGACGCAAAGTTTGGTTGGGTTCAAGGGTCATATAGTTAACAGTTAGGTACTTTTTTATGCAATGAGCAGCTGTCAGTACCCATTCTGAATCAATCAAGATGCCACCACACCAGTGGCCTATAAAACCCCATTTAGGATGCATCAGATGTATGGAAACCTGTAAGAAAGTGGAAAGCAAAGAATATGTATTATACTTGAAAAGGGAAAACTGGAGCATGGGAGCGAAACAACTTAATCGAGTTTTTTTTTTTTCACGGTGCGTTAGTTAACGAGGGTGCATTGTTCTACCAGGCAATGCCAACAGTTTCCGGAAAATAAAAAAAAGCTTGAAACGTAAAGGACGTTATTGTCATTTTATGAGCATACGATTTGTGGGAAAAATTACTAGAGCTTATGAACGCTCTTATTGTGTAAACAATAACATATAGATATTTGATTACAAAGCTAGTTTTACTGGGGCTACAAGAAACCGAACCGATATATTTCAACACGTTTTCTATGTTCCTTTTTCGTCTTTTACTTTCTTTTAAGAAGTAATTATTTTATTGGAATTATATTAAATAGAAAAAACTGTTAGAAGTTAAAAAAGGGTTCTACCTGCCATGGCCAAGCGCCTGGTTTGCTTTCTTTGCCATTAATTATGCGAGCTGATTCGTGGAGCTCTTCGTCAGCATCCAAATCAAGCATACGACTGGTTTGGTTGACGGAACTGAAGTCGTCTTTGTCGCGTGGTTTGCGTTGGTGATAGAAGCGACTTATACCGCATTCGACTTCTAAAGGTTAGCACATGAATATCAAATTTTAGCATTAATATATGGGTAATTTGAGTCTATAATCGTTTTTATTTTTACTTGCAGGTCCCGGGAAAGTCACACTTTGCTGTCCTCCATAGACTTGGCCGTCTTCTTCTGGGAATCGAAAGCTTTGAGTCATGGATACATGGAATATTAATATCACAGCGAGGAGCTTCATTTTTGTAGATAAAATTTGTTAACAATTGGACCCTTTGTCACTAGAGATCCAATAAGATAATATCGCAATACTACAAATACAAGGACTACAGTGGAAGTGGTGATAACTGACTAGGTTTTGCTCAATAACACTGGACATTAAGGAGAAAAAGAATAAGCACTGTAATTGGAAGGAGGAATCGCAGATCTCTTGCACTGTTTGTAAAACTATGACAGAAAAGGGGATTTAACTGACAGTTCGCAATTGCAAAGGCACACGGACTGGCAAGTACTCTCCAGGTACGTGTAACCGAGGCTCAAGATCAAGGATCAACTGGCAGGGAAAACTGATAAAAAGGAAAAAGATTTCCCGACAACAGGAGAAAGGACTTTCTTTTTCGCTTTTCTCCCCGCAGCATCTGCCTGCGTGCTATTGGTCCGGCACTAATGTGGGTCGCTTTTCTCCTGACAAAATACCACCATTCCGGAAACGTATATAAATGTCTTGGACTGCGTTTTTACTACAACAACTCGTCAAACTTTTTCTTGTTATTATTCCCGGCTTACAAAACTTCGTTTGGATGTATTTATAAGGAGATTATGCATACACTACTGACACAAAAAAAAGTTAAATAGCCTAGCACGCAAGACGCTCCCGGAAGTCTTGTATTTGCGGTCCAAGGTAGAAAGTTTGTTAGTACACAAAAGTTCTGTAACTTCAGAGGGGAAAATTTGGCGTGATCCTCTCTAGTAGAAAGTCAGTGGTAGCAGCGCTGTATTATTCGAAATCGAAATGCTGGAAAATTCGTGTGTTACGAGAGCGATTGGGGGAATTTGCATGGCTAGCTTTAATGACGCATGTTTACAACAATAAATTGCTAATTACAAGTACATTTTAGCTGTTAAGGGAAAACTCCCGTTTTTACGATGCGTATGTTATAATTTGTGGCCTCTTTATTTGCTCTTTATCATCGTTTACTAACCAGTTTTAACTGGTTTTTAAAAATATTCGTTGTAGCTACGTTTTGTAAAATTTTGCGGGTCTTCAGCGACCTTAGCGGCATCAAGTGGTCAGAAGGATTATTAACAAGCGAAACATGGGATGCGACAACGGGATACGGAGCAGCTCTATCGTGGCTAATGGAAGGCATTTTGCATATGCGTACTGCTTAAAAAATAAACATATGTATTCACTTAAAAATCAGTAGTTAATTTTTTGTCACATATTATTATATTCTCTGATTATTTGTTTCTCGCGCGTAAGCAATGTTGCATTTCCCAAAGGTTTCCCCAAACCTCGTTAGTTTCCAAACCTGCCACAACAGCCCATGCCGCTAAGACGGGAATGTGACCATTGCAACACGTTCTCCTGATTTAGTTACACACGTATGTAATGCGTTCCGAGTAAGAAGTGACACTAATGTGTCAAGCACGCGTCTAGCTTAGGACAATGCTTTTCTCCCGTGTTTTGGTGTCGGCTTTTGAAGTTCTTACATTTTGTAGTGTGCAGCGCAAAAATCCAAGTTTGACAGAATACTGAATAGTACTTCTGTAACGTGTTTGAACGTGTACAATTTTTTTTACTTTTAGCTGGGTATACGTCGTTCAGGTATACTTATTGGAAATACACATTTCATGTTTCCCATTAACCCAATCCTAAAAAGCTCGTTATTCGCAAGGGTGAAGTGGTTTCGGCTCAGAAAGCCGTGGTGTTCCATGCATGCAGCCTATGCGTTTCGTGTCGGTAGTGTGGAGCTTATTTCCGAGTGCTTAACCAATAAGCGGAGACTTTTTGATTCCGTTGGTCCCTTGAAGGATTCTAGAACCGTAGGCCTATTGTCGGGGCTCGTAGGTGTATTGTCGGGGCTCGTAGGCCTACTGTCGGGGCTCGTAGGCCTTTTGTCGGGGGCTCCGTAGTCCTATTGTCGAGTCGGCCCTATGTCTACGTGCCGCTCCTACTACCACAACTACAGCCATCTCTTGACAAAAAAGCTACATTCTCATTCACCCCCTAGCCACAACTTGCCCAGCTTACGCAACAGTTGTTACTGTCGTCTTGTATATATAATGTTGTTTACGGCAATGCATAGTTTCAAGCACAGTTTCAGTATGACAAATTCTAACTTGAAAAATGCACAGAAAATACGTCGGATGAATATGAAAAGAACTTTCGCAAGTGCGTGCAAAGATGCAAGAGTTTGTCGTTCAGTGTTTATTTCTCAATCTGACGATATCTTTACAAACTTAGCTTTAGAGGACTGGCTTTATCGTCACTTTGATTTTTTGAAACACCAAGTGCTCTTACTATGGCAAAATAAACCTTGTGTGGTTATTGGACGGCATCAGAACCCTTGGATGGAAGCCAACCTGCCCTTGCTAGCTAAAAAAGGTAAAACTGACGCCGATACTGTAATCCTCTTCTCATTTCATGCCAAAATTTTCCCTAGATTAGATATATCTTTCGCAAGGCGAAATAGTGGTGGAGGGACAGTATACCACGATCTGGGCAATTTGAATTGTACGTTTTTTACTACCAGAGCTGATTATCATAGAAAACGGAATTTGGAACTAATTTGTGAAGCTCTGAAGACCAAGTGGGAAATTCCTATTCACATCAATGAACGGGAAGATATTATGCTAAACAACAAGTACAAGGTAACTGAAGTTGCTTGCAGAACGAACGCAGAAAGTCAAGTAGTTTAACCCAACCGTTTCCATGCCTCTTGTTTAGATTTCCGGTACTGCAGCCAAACTAGGAGGAAAGAACGCATATCATCATTGCACCATTTTGGTAGATGTAAATACCACCAACCTAAGTCAAGTTTTGAAACCGGAAGAGGTAAACTGACCAGGGATAAATGGAGACAATCTGTATCGTTTTATTCTTGGTTTGGAAGTTAGGAATGGAGAGCAAAGCCACCGCCAGTGTCCGGTCGACGATATCCAACTTGTCATCCTTAGGATTGCAATTGACCTTGGAAGAAATCCAGTCTGCCGTTGGATCTCTCTTTTTGGAGCCCAATAAGGCCAACAAGGAGTCAGCAAGAGGCTACCAGTTGATCAATCCCAGCGAAGGATGGTTTCCTGGTAAGTGTCATCTGCACGTCCGTCGAAGTTTCCTTGCCTGTGTTCTTTTTCTTTCAGTTTTCTACCAGGCTGTGGACTTAATCCTTTACTTTTCCCATTGTCAAGTCTAGTATTACATACTTGACTGCATTACGTGGTTTGTTTCGCTTCAGGATTGGGCCAACTGCGCCAGGAATTCGCTAGCTGGGAATGGAGATTTGGCAAAACTCCCCGATTCACTGTCACGCGCCAATACAGTCCTGGTCATATAGTGCAAATGGCCGTATATCAAGGCATGATCGAATCCGTTAGTTTCCCCAATCATGATGTGAACGTCGGCACGGATTTGGCGTTCTTAGTGGGTGCCAAAATTGAATCCTCCATCTTTAATGAAGCTAACGCAAAACTTAGCCATTGCGATGATAACCTACGCTCTACTTTGCTCAATATGTTAGCTAGTTTGATAACTACCCTAAAATAAGTCCTCTTTAACTCCTAGATAAGTACAGGCAGATTTGTATGAACCATAGACGTCTATACATTATTATACACTTAAAAAACCAGGTCAATTGCTTCACTTTTGTTTTGCTTTTTAGTCGGGATTAGAGCAGCATCTGCCGAAACAGGAGAGAAGCGACATATTTATCGTTTCTTTTCAAAAGTTGACTGCCTACTCATCGTTTTGCACGACATCTGGCCTTATAGCTGAGCCTTTGCGATCTACTGCCCTGTTTCTTTTGCGTCTATCAAAGCACTGCTGG
The DNA here is from genome assembly GCA_003724045.1 of Lepidurus arcticus. Taxonomy (NCBI): domain Eukaryota; kingdom Metazoa; phylum Arthropoda; class Branchiopoda; order Notostraca; family Triopsidae; genus Lepidurus; species Lepidurus arcticus. The sequence continues at coordinate 55,440 of RJJA01000272.1, read as the reverse complement.
AGCAGAAGTGGGAAAACTGTTATCATCCTTACCTAGTTTCCATAGAAACTCCTTCCTGGCTTGAACCTCGCGAATTTGCATACACCTAAAAACCAGTACTGACTCACCTACGTATTGTACCCAAAAGCCCAACATAAATATGTTCCGTGTTTAAAAGCATATCTGCATTTTCTGCATATCTGCATATCTGCATCTGCATATCTGCAAAGTCTATCAAATCATCCCTCAGTTGTTCGAAACTGTATAGCTACATGTTTATTACCAATAACGTAAGTAATTTAACATAATTAGCTTTGGGTCCTCAAGAAATCCCATTTGGTGAATTTTTAGAAATGTGTAGCTACCTTCCACTTCCAGGCTTGTTTTAGCGGCGTTGCACTACACTGTTATCTTATCGTGTCTTTGTTAGTCGAAAAAGGGCGCCGAATTCCCCCAGGGCTGGGTTTCCTTGAATTCTGGTGGGCAAAAAGACGAGGCAGCTAGGAAGATGCCTTGATATAGGTGGACGGCTCCCTTTCGCAGGAATGTAGTCGTACTACTGTCGTGGGACGAGAGCACACCCAACCGTACCGGGTCCAGCGTGAAGGAATATACGAAGGAAAGCCGACAGCGTGTTTAGTCTTCGAGCTACTAAGCTGCAGTGAACAAGGGGGGTAGCGTTTAACACTTAACAGGAAAAATTAGTGCATCGGTGTGTCCTGCTGTATTCGAATTGGCAAATTTAAGCTGGGGATTATCTGTTAACGACAATGGGAAAACGTATCATAAGTGGGGTAAGTCAGATTGGCATAACTGTTGGCATGACTATTTTACTGTTGTTTGTATTGCACGAATAGCAATACAACAGTTGTAGGAGGAAGTTGTATATTTAGTACAAGTAGACACCTTGAAGGGTAGCTGATCGGTGCAGTAGGGTAGAAGTTCGGTATTTAAGCTATAAGCAACAACCCCATCGCACCGGATGCTTTAATTAATAGGACCCATGGGAATGTCAGGCAGTCCGTACTACTGCGCTCTTCTTCTTTAGCTAGATACTTTCAGGTGCCTGGTAAAGCTTAGCACCGCGCCCATCCAGGCATCCAATCCAGTGTGAAGTTCAAGAACCTATGTTGTACCTGTAGGCATGTGGAAGCTGTGTGGCTCACATTTTAGTTTTAGAGCTAGCATTTTTCGCTTGTTTTATATGATATTTTCGTGTATATTTGAGCATCAGCAACCTGGTTCCCTTAATGACTGGTCTACCAAGTTTAGCTAGCCTAAGCAGACCGGGGTTTTTACTAATGCTTGTATGTGACGGGAGTCGTCGGAACATTAGACACGTCGGTTTTCCAAACGTCTTAGGATTAAGCGACCAAAATCCTGTTGAGCTTACGTATAGGAAGTAAAGTATTTCCTAAAAAACTTCCTTCCGTTTCTTTCAATGAATTGCATTGTTAGCATCAATATCCCGTCACTCGCCTTCGCTGCCAAGATTGTGCGTAAGCGAATGGCAATCGGGGGCTTTCACATTTGACTATGCTTGGGCATGTGTGACAGTAGTTGCGTCATAGTTTCCGGCCCGGGAACGAGGCACATATATTGGAATAATTCAAGGTATTTGGACGTGGGCGATTGTTTATAGGTGTAGACAAGGTAAGACAGCTCTCTTTCTCAGTATCATTTGCGTTTCTTTTTTCTTTCTTTTTTTCTTTTAAGGAAAGGATTAACGTGGCCTCACGTTTGATGGTCTGTAGACAATTATGCTGGACTTGCTTGCAGCACGTTATATTAGGGGGGAACTTGAAGGTGAAGGGCAATTAAATGTAACATGGTAGGTAAATAAGAAACTGGAAACTGGGAAAACTTGTTACTAACGGGAATCGTTTTTAGAGCATGAGGAACATAGGAAACTTGGGAGTTTTTACGGTAATCATTTTATGATACCTTTCTTTCAGGAATTGGGTTTGATATCTTAAGTTGCCGGAATTTTATATCTTTTACGTCTTTTTCAAAGTTTGGATTCGGTAGTGTGGTTTTGGATCACTCCCCAAAGTTCCCCTAGGGCTTGTATGGGAAGATATTTGACCAAGAGTATGGTTTAGGATGCATGCTCCCGACGTTTTGTTCGGTAAATTATTAGAGCCTTTCCAATTCTGAAGCGTGAAATACTCACGAACGCCCTTTTTTCCGAATTCTAACTGAACTTTGTGATATCAAATAACATGCGGACAATGTTGAGTATGTGTATTTTTAAATGTTTGACCGAGAAAGAAGAGTTCGAGAATCTTATGAATGGGCAAGGATAGCAAAAAGATATCGGGCTGTCGATGGTGAAGATACGTACTCCTGAATTTAAGGAATGGTGAATAAAGGAAGTGCTTTGGAGGGTAAACGAACATAGCCGAGCGGAAAAGGGATCACGGAGCTTAGAGCTGTCTTTTCATTGTAGGATGGTAGATGCTTCTATGGTTCCTCCAGGTGTTTGGCCTTGAAAAGCTACGTTGTGCTGAAATATCTCGTTGGATACTTTACGTGGTGAGAGTTTGGGGTTTCGAGGAAGAAGCTCCAGTGCCCTTTTTGAATGAGGTCCTGAAATTACCTACCTAAATTTGACAAGCAAAATATTTTGGTTTAGGCGCAGCTAGAAATGCCGAGCCCTATTACTTAATTTGCACCAGTGCTATGTAAACCAAGCAGATTATTTCTTTTCGTAGTCTAGATTACGAAGATGGTGAACATCAGACGAGAGACAGGTGTTATGCACAGGAGGGGTTATTGAGGTCAGGTGGTAAAAGCCTGGAAGGGATTTTGACAGCTAATGCTGGTTTTTAGGGTGCCTGAAAGGGGAAGTTGCATTGTGTGCTACTTTTATGCGAAGCTGAAGGAGTTAAAAGGGGCTCAGGGAACTTGAAACCGTAACAAAGACAAATACGCGGATCCTCTTGGTTACTGTAGACATGGGTTGTTGAGAGTGAGAAGGGCAAAAAAACGAAAGGAAAGCATAGGTATATGGTGCTTGATTTTCCCCCTTACGTGCATCGTAGTTTTTTTGTCCCAAAACCCGTTAGTGCATAATAACATACATATTCCTTTGCATTTCAATAGGGTTCCCAAGGCTTGTATCCAGTAACGGGCGATGCAGAATCGAATAATGTCGGGAAATGTTGTCAACCCGGAAGAGTTGGACGGGATTTGATGTGGGGACTTGTAATTGCCTTTGCTGTCATTGCCATAATTGGCGGAATCTTTCTTATCGTGTTTTTCACGATGAAAGGTGCGTTTCAGTTACTTTAAACCCTAATTCGTGGACCGATTGGGCTAATATGGGTTTCTTTATTAGAACCCGAAACTATGGATGACCGTATTGTGTTTAACGAAACACTTTCCACTTCCTCCTTATTTGGATCTGATGGTCTTCACGTTGACATTCAAAACGGTAGTAGATAATTTTTAGCTTCGTTTGAAGGTCAGTCAGTAATGGGTCTTATACAGGGCTTGACCATGGCAAGGGTATACAACCTGCGGATAATATCGATGTAGACGTAACAATCCATGATGATAGTAACCGGTACTACCCTGCCCATGCGGAAACTCCTTTCCTTTTAGAAGATCACGAAGTGCAAGTGGGAGGTATTACTCTATTTTGTTTTGTTTGAAGTTAAAATTTATGTACGAGTTTTGTTATGACTAGGTAAATCTGTGTATCCGGTCTATAATGGAGAGGAAATGATGGCCAGTTCCCCGAAGCCTTCAGACACGATACCTGCGATTTCCCCATCACAAGTTGGTGATGGATTCGCGAACCCCAATTCAGAAGGGCAAGTTTTGCCGCAGAGCGTTGTTTTTCCTGTAGGTGAAGAGAAAGAAGAACTTTACGCTGAAGTAGTAATGCCACAAGGAACGACTGATGGAATTCATCTGGAAAAGTTCACTGCGAGCACCAAAAGCATCATCCAACCTGCTTGGCCGTCACCAGCGCGCGACGTGCATAGTGTTAGCCTTAATAACTCCCAAGATGAAAAAGAAAAGAAGCAAGAGCCAGCAACTGAACTCATGCAAGACACGTTTTTTTCCACCTTTGGCGTAATGGACAGTGAGTCTCATTCCACACCAGTAATATTAGACGTGGAGGCAGCCTTGAATCACACGCATGAGGACAATCAAGATAGACCGGTCAGCAAACTTCCTGTTGAGCACCGCGTCTTAGGCGACGAACATGATATCGTCGTTAGCCATCCATCGTTGGGAAACATGAACGAAACTGTTCATCTTCACCCGAAAGAGCCCCAACAAGATCAACAGCCCGAAGTGACTGGTTTAGAAGAAGACAAGGTCGAGGATAAACTTCCACTTTTACCTCACATGGTGTTCGGAATCGACGAAGCAGTTGAGGATGAAGACGACATGTTACCATCCAGTTTAGACGTCATTCATGACCTCGCTGATAATATTTCGAAAGAGTCGAAATTGGCAACCGAGTCCATGGGTGATGCCAACATGTTTCAAAATGTCAGCCATGCAGCAGCTAGCGAGGAAAGCACCGATCGAGATGAAATCGTCGAAGAGGACTCGTTTTTCGATATTATCGTTCGAGGTAGTCAAGGCGGGGGATCCACCTTTGAAATCGCTCAAAGTAGACCTAGTACAGACGAAGTTGTTACTTCTCCGACTCATCCGCTATTTATTGTAAAAGACACTAAACCTACCTCTGAAAATAACTCTACGGGCATTCCTACCTTCAGTGACCTTTCCAAAAACTTCTCCATGCACTTGGATGATTCTGATTGGCAACCTCTTGCTATGAACTTCTCCAGTAGTGGTGAGGACAACCCGGAAGTTTCTTCTACGGTAGAGATGATCCGGGCAGAAATAACACGTAGTCAAATTATGATTACTTCTACTCCACAAGCGCAACTACCAGAAGAAGAAGAAAACGAAGAACCAAGTCTTGTGAATGGAGTTCATTTCAGCGGTAGTGAAGAGACTCCGAACGAAGACGAACGCGATTTAGTACCTGATGTTTCCAGCCACGAAGTTTTCGACATGTCCACAGCCGCTCGTCAAAACGACACTGTATTGAACAACCAAGCCAATGTGAACCCTATGAAGGAACCGGAACACAGGGAATCCATTACTGGGGTTGCAGACGCGAAACCTATATTTAACTTAACTACATTGGTACAGATAACGACTGCAAGCCCTAAGATGACTAAACCCATGATAGTTGTAACTGAGGAGTCGGAACTTGAGGCTGCCCATTCGACTGAGTCGGAGGCAGATTCAGATATGGATCTCGAAGCTCTTTCTATTATGAGAGATATGGGATTGGCTTCTGTGGTACCTGGACTCTTTACAACGGCCAAGGATAAGACCAGCGGCGACAAATCACGGGCTTTTGTTGGCCACGAGAATCGAAAATTGACAACGTCATTTGTGCCGCTTGATAACAGGCAAACTCCAGGTAAAGTATTCGATGGATGTGTTTTGTATTCAAGCAACTCATTGCTCAATTATTTCAGGAGTCTGCGAACAACGTAAACTCCCGTTTTGCGAAGGAGTCCTGCCATACACGGAAACGAGATTGCCTAATTGGGTGGGCGACAGTAGTGACGTTGAACGCAATTTGAGCATCCCGTACTTTGAAATTATAGCCAATTATGAATGTCACCCGCGTGTAAAACAGTACATGTGCAGCGTTTTGGAACCGTCTTGCTCTGGGGGAGTCAATTTACCTCCTTGCAGGAAGTTCTGTAAAGGTAAACAATAATTTGTCTTTTCTTCATCGATATAAATTCCCTTTTTTTTTCTTGGCTTGTTTTAGCTGTGTCAGGGGATTGTCAAGAATATGTGCTCACTGCTTTGCCACTGGCGCAGGTGTTTGAGTGCGAACAATTTCCAGATTCTGACGACCCTGAAATCTGCGTTAATTTAGCCAGAGGTAACTTGGTCACGTAGATTTCTTACGATTTCTAAAGATTTTGTGCGATTTTAGCCAAAGATGGACAGTGTCTTCAAGGGGAATTCCGTTGTGCAGATCACACGTGCATACCAAAGGCTTGGGTTTGTGATGGTAGCAATGATTGCAGCACAGGAAACGATGAGACTTCATGCTCCTCTTGCACAGAGCAGGAATTTAGGTAAATAGCTACAATTGCGTGTTAAACGTTATTCCTATAGCCATTTTCGACAGGTGCGAAAATGAAAATCGTTGTATCCCACGAAGTTGGCGGTGTGACGGAGGAGCGGACTGCATTGACGGATCAGATGAGCGTGACTGCTTATCCCCTGAAAGTAAGGGGACATTCTTTTGGTTTCACAGCTCGCGATGCAGGGGAGTTTAATGGGATATTATGCTAGGATGCAGCGAAGGACAGTTTCGCTGTCGCGATGGACTTTCTTGCATTCCAAGACGTTGGGTTTGCGATGGAAGCAGCCACTGCAGAGATAATTCCGATGAGGTGAACTGTACAAGTGTGGCTTGCGAAGGAGAGGATTTTAAATGCAAGCATAGCGGGTTGTGTATTTCTAAAACTTGGCGCTGTGATGGGAACCAAGACTGCTCAGATGGTTCCGATGAACAAGATTGTATATTACGAGAAGGTTAGTATTTTAAGACTAGAACGTTTATGGGGAATTTATAGTGTTTTTTATAGAGCGACTTGCTGCTTTAGGACCGGCAGCTTTTAGTGCGCAACAATTGCCTAGTCCCGAGAATACTTTTCAGGAGCCGGATGTTTGTGGACAAGACGAGCTTATATGTAGCGATGGTACTTGTGTTCGCCTAGATCAAATTTGCGATTCTACCCGTGACTGCTCCGATGGAGCTGATGAGCTAAATTGCACTGCACCGGCAGTTAGCCAAGAAGATCAAGAAGAAAGCGACGAAGAGCAAGAAGATGATGAACGGCGATAGAGAAGCATACATTCTTCGTGAATCTAACCAGTATTGGATCCTGGCATTCTAGGGTCTTTGTAAGGAAAAAAAGACGTGGCGTAAAGGCAGGAAATGGTGCTTATGTGTGCCTTATAATGCCTCTTTGATGATGTCTTAATTTATTACCAAAAATTTCTTCGCCTTCTTGTGTAACACCTATTGTTTCCCCTCAGCAGCTGAGTATTGTTTGGGCATTTTTGCCATTTGTATAAATCTCCCGGTGATCTTTTTAGCAACATTCCTGAAAAATTTGGTACAGAAAATATTGAAACTTATTCATTGTCTAATTACGAATTGTGTATTGTATGTATTGTGAGAGTGCCTCCTGAAAAAATAAATTACGGCAGTGGTTAATAAATTAGTCTTAATATAAAAATGGCGTATATTAAAAGGACAAATTACATAATTGTTTAAATACGCGGAAAAAAAGACGCGCGTATATCCGTAGTTCAGGAGCGACTACTGTGTTTTCTTCACTGTCGAACTGCACGATTATAATGAAATACATAGTAATCGCATCAACCACCTTAAGTATAACTTCTAAGAAAAATCTTTCATCTTTTCAATCGTAAAAAGGGCTTATGTTGAAAGGAAAAGGCAGTAATTATTTAATATGTACAAAATACTCCGCGCATATGTCCGTAATTCAGACGGTACGGCACTTCCAAGTACTTTAGGCATACTGCTGGGATGATTTTTCTACGAACAGAGTATTAGTAATCTACCCTCCCTTCCGAGAACTTGGTTATGAAACCACTGAAGCTACGATCAGAATCACCGTAGAAATAAAGTTTGTCAATGCTGTCCTTGCTACTTTTTACCCAGAACAGCATTGCAGTGCAAAGCTTAAATGTTTGCGTCGTCATACTCAAATCATAGGTAAGCAAATCTGCTACCCAAATAACCATGACGAAAATCGCAATTTCGAAAGTAAAATTCAGGGAAAAAGCTTGGGTATCTTGAAGAAACAGTATGTAGCACATACGAGCAACGCAAATCTTTCAAGCCATATATACCCATCAATTATTTGACCTCTCCGGCTAGTTTGAGGTATGATTCATGAAATTGTGTATACGATCGAGGAACACCAGCGACTGCTCCGCAAAAAAAGCTTGTGAGGTAGTCGAGTAGGTAAACGGCATTCTTAAACTAAATACCACTCGAACTGATGATAATCTCAATCGTACGAAAAGAAACACTTGAAAATTTCCTAAGCTTCACACAACCATTCCGAGAACTGCTTTTGCTATTTCTTTTTCTGACGTATAGTACAACGTCGCGGAGAAGCTATGTATACCCATTACTATGCGCGATGATTCTTTGTTTTTACAACCCAGCACAACGTTCGACGAACTACGAGCAGTTTCAACGAAGGCATGAATTCCACAAAGAGAGTAAAATATTGTCCATTTGGTGAAAGAGACGAGCACGGAGAATAAACAAAAGCTCTCAATGACAGCCTCCTCCCAACTTTACATACTCCACATGGCCACAGATGACGCACATTTCAAGTATCTCAATACGGGGACTCGCTTTTTCACACGAAGCAAAGCCAAAGCCAAATAAGTGCCTCAACTCGACCAGGATGTACGTAACTTCGTTTGCGCTTACAGGATTGTTTTTTCTTGTTAATAACGTCATTGGGGTAAGTCCAAAATCACTAATAACATAAAAGATCGTACACGGCTAAAAAGTTGAACTAATACAGACCGGTGAAGTGGTATATCCTTTCGTAAAACGGGGCGAATCCACCACGTCACGTAATAAAAGATCCATTGGCGGGGTAGGTAACGGTCCGGTGGAAATTGTCATTGAAAGACCATCCCATTCTATGATTCTGAGCCTAAAACCAAGCAGACACATAATTACCGCCCACACAATAATTGAGTGGATTACAGAGTCGGGAGAGCATTGGAAAGAGCGTCCCTTTCAAGGCGCTCAAGACTGTTTATATTCCGGGGTCGTGAAAAACGCTGAACGGGATTCCGTCGTAGCCTTCAACATCTGCGAGGGCTTCAGTGGACTAATTAAAATCCACAATCAAACGTATTTCCTGGAACGAGATTCGTTTTCACCCATAGATGAACAAGGGAAAATTCCACATCTGTTATACACCCTTGAAGACAAGGATTCGTTTCTTGCGTTAGCTTACGACCAAGACTACAGACAACATTTGAATACTGCATATAGGAGAAAAAGATCTGTCGATTACGATGAAGAAGGCAACGAGGTCTTGGACACGTTTGACGAAGAAACTGACGATTATTACATCGAGGAGGATATCGAAGATGACGACGACTACTTCGATAACACCATTCCTGAAATGCCACACGATAATTATACGATTCCGGAGTCAACTAACGAAACACACTTACTAAAAACGAAGGAAAACGAAGATAAGACCACAGGTGAAAACGAAACGAGCAACGATGTGTTGGACTGGGACGGATACGCTCCTGACAAACTTTGGGAGTCGCCCGAATGTAAAAGATAACTAAAAATAACCCGTTATTACTTAAGATTGTAATTTTCTAAACCTTTATAGACAAACCACAGGAAGCCAAACGTCGGAAACCCGAAGAGAAGGTTAGAATCCAAGACGCGCAAAAGTGGCTCGAAATGGCAATAGCGGTGGACCATACTGTTATCAAATTCCACGGAAAAAGCCATGTCCAAAAATATGTCCTTACCTTAATGAATATAGTAAAAGTTTCCATAACTCTGTTTCATGTAATCTTGGCATATGAAAATATCATCAAATTAGGTAAGCGCGATTTATGAGGATCCATCATTGGAGGCCAACATGCGCTTAGTCATCTCCCGTCTAGTTTTCTTGGAGGATCGCAAACTCGGACAGGTAACACCTACTTCAAAAGGTTCAATAGATCTCGGTTATTAAAGAGGTTATTAAACCACTCACTAGGTCCGTGAAGGCAATTCAAAACGTTCCTTGGAAAATGTCAATAGCTGGAACTCGGCTTTATTGCGAGGCGACGCAGCTCAACATCCTCATGATGTAGCTGTATGGCTTACCAGGTTGGACTTGGGAGGACCCTCAGGCTACGCCCCTGTTTCTGGGGTTTGTGATTCTGAACGCAGCTGTTCCCTAAACCGCGATGAAGGCCTTACTTCAGCGTTCATCATTGCCCACGAAGTTGGCCACGTGTAAATTTTTCTCAAGTCCGCAAAATATTGCTTTAAAGATTCGTACAAGCTTCGCTTTTGCAGGTTAGGATTTAGCCACGATGGAGACGTGAACGCGGCCAATGACTGCACAGATGAAGCAGTGCAAGGATCAGTAATGGCGCCTATGGTCGCAGCCACCTTCAGTCGCTTCCATTGGTCCAAGTGTACTCACTACGAGTACCACTTAAAGAAAGAGTAAGTCTTACGCAACCAGCACTTTTACTATGCGATTCTTTAATGGCGAATTTGCTTGAAAGGCACTGGCGATGCATGCGAAACCAGCCAGAAGACTTGAACGCCACAGTGGTCCAATCTTCGATCCAGTCGAGCTACAGTTTAGACGAGCAATGCCGCATGGAGTTTGGTGAAGGCTACGCTTTATGCAGATCTTTCGGAACAACAGATCCTTGTACACACTTATGGTGTGGCCATCGCTCAAGTCCACAGTTATGCAAAACCAAGAAAGGGCCGCCCCTAGAAGGAACTGTTTGTGGGCTAGATATGGTACAATTTAACTAAAAAAATGCTTGAAATGAAATAAATTTGATAATATTTTTTTCCTTATCAACAAAAGTGGTGTGTAAGAGGCTACTGCGAGAAAGTTGGAAAAAGACGCAGAATTGAGAGCCCTGTGGCTCGAAACCCCCGAGACGGAGATTGGTCTGCCTGGACGGAATGGGGAGCTTGTTCTCGTACCTGTGGAACGGGTGTAAAATTTCGGTCCCGTAAATGTGATAATCCATCGTAATTTCGCAATTCAATTTTACCTTTGAAAACAAAAATTGCTATGTTATATACCCTCTCTTCTCAGACCTCTCAATGGAGGAAAGCAATGTCAGGGGCCCACTGAGGAATTCGAGCTTTGCAATACGCTTCCATGTAAGAAACTCAACGACTTTAGGGCCGAGCAATGCCGCTTATTGCCTCATATGCTAGGAACGGACAATAGAGACAAGCGTTCTTGGCTACCCTGGCAACTTAACAACGGTAAAAATATCCCTTTAGACTTTTAATCTTGTTTTGGAAATTACCCCGACTAACCGTATAAGCTCTTCCAGAAACCCTTCAATGCTTTCTTACCTGCCGAGCTCAACAAACAGGAGAAATTTTTAGGACCCAAGAGCTCGTCATTGACGGGACACCATGCAGTTATGAAGAGCCACACAAAATCTGTATACAGGTACAATCTTCGGTCAAGCAAATTGAATGGCTAGTAATGAAATGGAAAAAAATAGGGGCGATGTTTGGTGGTGGGGTGTGATCGCAGAATCGGTTCGAATATGCGAGAAAACGAGTGCGGTGTCTGTGGAGGGAGAATTGCAAATTGCACCGTCGTAGATCGCCAATACCATGGGAGGCCGAAAGAACGTAAGCCTTGAGCGAGATTTTTTAAAAGAAAAATATTAGAAAACGGATTTTCCCCTCTCAGCTCATAGAAGAATGGTGGTTTTGCCAAGGGGAGCGCGCAACATTCTAATTGAAGAGACGCCAAGTACCTCGCATACACTCTCATTAATGGACCGTAAAAGCCGTAAATGGGTATATCACGCCCCCGATACACGCGGCCAGGACTTTAACGATGTGGTCATCACTCACGGAACAAGATTCATTTATACCAACACCCAGGGCAGGGAAACTTTACGAGCTCAAGGGCCTTTACATAGTGACTTGCTTCTCATGGTAATTAAAAAAACACAATATTACTACAGTGTTTAATCAACTAAAAACTAGCGACTGCTTTTTAACAACTTCTTGCAATTTGAAGATTACCCCGGGATCCACCAAAGAAATCGTTCACGTTACCGCAAGCTGGAGCGTCCCACCCAAAGCAAAAGTCAACGAAGAAAGAGACAAGAATCGTTACGCGTGGGAGATGGCTGGCTGGGCACCTTGCTCTAAAACTTGTGGTGGAGGTTTACAAAATCAAGTGGCAATGTGCAGGGACCTAAAGCTGAATCGCATCACCAAAAAACGTTACTGTTCAACTATAAAGGAAGAACCCATGACAAATGTTCGATTTTGTAACGTTTTCAAGTATATATCGAGAACAAGATACATTGCAATAAAATTATTAAGTTCTCTTTTACAGTTGTCATTTCCGATGGGTTGTGGGACCATGGGAAGGCTGTAGTCAAACTTGTGGCCAGGACGGAGTACAAATGCGAATGGTGTACTGCGTCAAGACCAAACTGATCAAAACTATGCACTTGAACTACTCTCCAGCCTACTCTTTGCCAAACCAAACTAGCAACAAAATTCTTGATAACGTGCTCACTATTGGCAACGCTTCAGAGGCCAGGCAGAAAATCGATCTGGAAAATGAAACGAATGGGAAACCAGAAGTAACACCCGAAGTGAATAGCTGGAACCCAATAGTTTACGATGCTGAAGTACGCTAAAAATTGAATAGTGAATCCCAAACAAAGACAGAAAATATTCATATTGTTGTTATTGGTGCGTAGGGGTTGGATAACGTTGAACAATTTCCTGTTTACCAAGACCCGAAGTCATTTGCTGATCCAGCGTTCTGCAAAGACCCCAAACCCGATGACCTCAGACCTTGCAATAGGCAAATATGCCCTGGTCAATGGACGGAAACGGGTTGGGGACAGGTAAAACTCTATTAGCTACGCCAAATTAAGTACTAAGCAACAGATTTATTTACCCACAGTGCTCGCAAACTTGCGGCGCTGGTGTCCAAACAATGAGCTTCGCTTGTGAGGATTTCCTGGATGGCAGTTTAAGTAACGGCTCTGCAAGTTCCGAGAACGATACATCTAATACTACAGTCTTGCAAACCCTTGACCTAGATTGTGGCCCTAAGCCAAATCTTATTAGAAAATGCGAAAACATGTATCCTTGTAAACTGACAAAGTGTGCTAAAGACGAATCACATTACTGCAGTTTGCCAGTTTTGCGTCGGTACTGTCTGATTCCTGAGTTCCGCAAACGCTGTTGTATAACTTGTAAAGGCTACCCGCCACGCTAAAACAACTATCTCTAATTTTGAATACGGATTTTGATTGTTCTCGAACTTTCAGATTATAGGTTCAAGCTCGATGAAAGTTAATCAGTGATGCCATGATAAAATTTTACGTATCTATTACATTCTCAACAATTAGAGCACGCCTATCCAATAACGCACTCATTAACAAGAATCAGTTTGAGAAAAAACGAGAAGCTGTACAAGCCGGCCAAAAATTCCCATTTCGAGAATATTTTTTTTACCTCTCCACACAACCTGCGAGCGATATCTTTCTCCAAGAAAGATGGGATACATAATTTTTTAACATCCAACAGACTTCAAAATACTCAACTTTTGCCTTAATACTACAACATGGAATGTGCATAAAACTACATCAGACAACATCAATAAAAATTGCGTCGTCGTTGCTTTCTCACTCCCCTCCCCCTTTCACTTTCTTGCTCGTACTTGGTACTTCTCGCTCTATATTGCTCGTACTTGGTACTTCTCCCTCTATATACCACAAAATTACAAATAAACACAGAGACCACCCTTAACTTTCAAAATAACCAGTGAAACAATAATACATAAAACCTGGGACTCATTCGTAACTCTGCGACTCCTCGCGCACGATCTTCATTTTCTTCGGGTTAACTATCTGTGAGACAATTTTAGGTCTAGGCGGGGTGGCCATTCCCAAATGACGCTTAATGTAACGCGTCACTATCATTTGGGGTCGATTTTGCCACTCATTGAGCACCTCTTTTGTCGAAGCCACCTAAAAAGGAATAACACGTTTCAAGGACCTGACCTGCCAAGCAAAACTTGTCTTTACTTGGTCTCCATGTAAGCGGTTCAATAGCGTGACGCACAAAACAGCAGCTTTAATGCCTGCATGGTGAGTAAGGGCCGCAAAAGCCAAAGATTCCATTTCCATGTTCATAACGCCAGCTCCATGGACCTGGTCGAGAAAATCCAGCTTCTCAGCTTCGCTATAGTCGCAAAAAGCCCCGTCCAATCGACCCTGGCCTGTTAAAACACAATGTGAATGCTTGAGCATAATGAATAAAGCGCAAGTGACGCTTTTTCATTACCTTCATAGAAGTCATATGTGCACATGGTCCGGCCAACATGCACATCGAAAGGGTCATCCTCGGTCGCTAATGACTTAAGTTCTAAAGCTAAGTCACGGTCGAGCAACGCTGGGCGCTGTACCAATTTTCCCAATACCGGCTAAATGAGAGGGAATGACATTAGGACGCTATTGATTTCACCCTCAAACGCAAGTCTTCTTTAGCTTACCAATTCTAGAAACGGTCTTTGCATACCATCCACCGCTTCTTCCGTGATCACGATATTTCCCCCTTCAATACCGATACCACCACACGTGCCCAAACGGAAGAAAACAGGATCTTTCACGCGTGCGTGGTACATCAGTTTAATGATTTCATGAAGAAGAATCCCTACGGATGGAATTCCCATTCCATGCTGTTAAGAATGAAAGAAGGCTGATTAACGTTTCCCATTCAGTCGGAAATTTGAAGACTTACGCTAATAGATAGAACAGGGCCCACTTTAAACATGGAATAGCGGTAGGAATACTGCGATATATCAAGCAAGGTAGTTCCTGTGGGTAGTTTGTAGCCTATTTCTTCCATGACGGAATAAGCAAACTGCTCCATACGCTTCGGTGTACCTCCCATACATACAAACTAAAAGAGAATTCGAATTATTATAATGGCACATCGTAAGGCACAAAAACTACGATCTTTAATATCTTAAATAGATTTTTAAGTTTACCTTGACATCACCAAACATTTCCCGGAGATCATGAGAACCGCTACCGAGTGCCACATGATACAGGATGTCTTGGTCCATCAACTCAATATGCGGATTCCGCAAACGCACGCATCCGTCCGCGTATCTGCAATGCAGGTATTACTAAACATTAATGCCTTGTTTAACCATACCTATTTTCAATGCAATTAAGACAGCGCAATTAAATAGATACCGGGTACTTAGAATACGCTGACTGTTTTCTCTTTCATTATTGTCCGTAGTCTGTCTTAAGCCCAAATTCTCTTTGCGCTTTATTCGCTTTTCGGGAGACATGTTTGATCTATTGTTGTTGTGCTATACACAAAACAGGCACACAGTTACGCTTACACTTTCGACTGGCAGCAGGGCCGTTTTCGCGATACCCTGGAAGCTATGGTTCAGCTAACTGAAAGTAACAAATTCAAACGTCGGTACGACCTTTCAAGCTCAAGGGAAATAACCTCAAGGGAAAAGGGTATATCTAATAAGCTTTTAGGCCTTAAGGGGTGCTAGCTATAGATTTGTATGTAGAGCTACGAGCAACGATAGTAACACAACGTCAAAATTTACCGCGTGCCACATGTATGTTTCTTTGCACCAGGCACTCCTACTAAACAAGGCTCGCACTCACAAGGCATCACGTTAATATAACTCCGCTGTGGCTATACAATTCAACGAGTATTTCATGAGAGACCGAAACTTCGAAAATCGACAATAGGACGTAAAATGGAATGACGGGCTAGCTTGGCTGACGCGGGTTTTATCTAGCTAATGGAAGCTCGTACAGGAAAGGTAAGCAGTAATCAGTTTCTTTGAAAACAGCAGCTTTATCCTTGAGAAGTGTAAACCGTTCGAATGATTTTAGGGTGTGCCTGTCAAGCGATTGGTGGGGAAGGATGGAGGCTCGCCTGCGGTTTTTCTTGACAAAAAACCCGGTCTTTACATAAACTTGGTGCAATGCTGTGACGCAACCAAAAATGACATACATTATTCAACCTCAAGTTCTTTCGCTTTCTGGGGATTTACCCGGTCACTTAACTTACGTCACAATATGATGCGACTAATCCCAGTCCGCGGGTCCGGAACAAATTTGACAGATTAAATCCTTGTCCTTACCATGCATTTTTTGGGCGCAATTCTGATCGGTGTTAATGAAGAACTGAGGAAGAAAATTAAATGCATAAATGGCCAAGCTCAAAAAAATACTATTTTCACTTTCTTGGGGTTGAAACGGGAAGGATGAAAGCAAAATCAATACACACAAGGTACGAGCCACTGCGACGTGACGTCACGTGACTTATAATACGGGTTTTACAAGCTCTTATTCCTTAACTTCTGATGCAATTTATTAACGTTGTGCAAATTTCTTTTAAGAAGGATAGTTTCCGTGAATATCTTAGAAACCAATTTAGTTCACGATTCGAGTTCGGACAAGGCAGAACATCCAAAGTTCATCAGAATTTTTCAGTCAGTAAAGCAAAGAGGTTTAACTTACTCCTCGTCGTTATCATCGCTGAAAGACATGATTCCCTGGGATTAAAGCAGTTACAACTATAGGGACTTAATGGGATATTTCACTCGTTGTTCTTCTTCGTTGTTACCGGAATAAGCCGAAAGAGCCTGGAGGTGACTGAACACTAAATAACTACGGATGCCTTTGCTTATTGAGCGTCCTGTGGCTCAGACAGAGCACCAGGCGAAGATACGCAGGCGTGCTCATGCTTTTCGGATATTAACGTCAGCATCGTCTGGTAGCGGCCGAACTAACACAGTTTTCGTGGTGTTATTCACAAAGAGAATTCGCTAGGAGTCAAAAGCTTTGACAATTGCAGACTATATTCTCGTCACGTTTAGAATCTTCACTTTCGCTTGTCATTTGCAGTCCCGTGAACACTGCCCTGCGTCATAACCAGCACTACCCTTAGTTCTTATCTAATCCCAGCATTAATTAATCACCGCACCTTCCTAGAAGATATTATCTAAAGAATTATCGCCTATATTGCCACCTTTTTCTATTCTAAAGGAAAACCCGAATTTAAGCGAGTCACGAATTCGGTCTGCTTTGCTAAACAATTGCGAACTGGCACACCGGAACATTCCTACACAAAACAATGCTAAAATAAGGCTAATTGATAACCAGCAGTGGGGAAAGGCTACACGTACAGTTTTCCACAAAAAATTGAGTTAATTCTTTTTGGGAAGAAAGCAGAACAAGCGTCCAAAGTTTCTCCCAGTCAGTAAATGACCCATTCCGAAAGTACCTTTCGTTAAATGAGATGGAACATACAGTCAATCTTCCCTTCTATTGTACATTTCCTTATTGCATGTAATAGAACGCGGTTCTTACAATAAAAAAAAGTACCAAGTATAAAATACAAAAAGAGCTTTCTCTTCGAGAACATGTAAAGGGAAACTGAACTATAACGGAAGGAATAATTTAAATCACTCAAAACACAAACAAGCACACATTTTGGGGTGGCATATATGTACCTAACATTACGGATTTCTCCATCTAACAAAAATCGCTAACACAAGAGCAGGTACGCATGCCATGACCAAAGAATTGACGGAAGTGTATTGTCATTCCGAAAAGAGTTAACAAACCCACATGCATAGTTGACAAAGGACAAATAATAATCCATATAGTCCGGGAAAAAGTCACAACCCTATATAAACCACAATTTTGCCAGATATATCTCACATATGACAAAGCTGTGCATTAGTGAACAACCCCAAGAAATAACATTGAAAAGCAACATGAAGCCCAACCTGCTGTTGATACCAAGTGCTGTGAAAATTCTATAACTCTGGAACAAGTCTTTAATTTAACTTACTTTTTATTACAGGCTTACTGATGTTATGGTTATGTTCCGTTCGATCCGAGTCCATTAAAAATGTGACCAGGCCGATTGCAGTGAATGAAGCAGCTAGACCCAGAATCCGCATTACGCGCCTCCAACCTGACTCGGATGAAAAAAAATTCCAATCAACACTTTTTAGTAATCCTTTTAGACTTCTTTTGTCTAAGCCCCATGCTTATACAGGACGAATTTTATAGGACGTCAACTGACTCCAAGGCAAGTGGCATTACGTCCTCCAATTCCCATTAGTTTTCCACCACCTCCTTCGGTTCCTCGTCCAACCCCAGCTTCAGGTCTCCCGCCCAACTTCGTCGGCCCTTCAATGACTTCCATACCATATCTGCGGTTTTTCTGCACAGACAGGTTTCCGGGTTATTACGCGGATCCAACTACCAACTGCCAAGTAAGGAACTGTCCTTAGAGCGTTTTTTTTGGCATTCTGGTTCCATTCATCAAGGCAAACTACTTTTACAAGTGCCTCCTAAGACCGAATCGATTTCCTACTAAAAGGAAGGAAATGTAAACTTTTAAACTTTATCTAAAACTTGACTTTCTCGCTAGGTTTACCACCAATGCTTACCTGACGGAAGACGTTATAGCCACTTGTGCGGAATTGGTACAGTCTTCAACCAACGGACCTTAGTCTGCGACCATTACTACAATTATGACTGTCGTTTAGCCGAGCAGGATTACATTTTCAATTCCATAATTCGTCCCTTCCCTGAAGAAGACGATTTTCGACCCAACAATGGCTAGATTTAGTGACTGAAAATCACCAGCCAGTTCGTTTTTCACATGTTCCAAAATACCTGAAATAAACAAGAAAATTTGAGTTACATGCTTTTGCCAAATGGGTCAAAGTCAGCTTTTCTCCCCTACAAGAGGGTCTCCTAGCCTCCTTTCTCCTTCATCCTAGCTATGCAGTGCACATTCGAGCAAACTAGTCCATCTCCTTTCACTCGAAGTGTATGAAAAATCCAGGGTATCAAGCGTTTCAAGCCTTTGTGACAGTTGTTTGATGGATACATAAGGCGTGAAGATGGGGAAAGATAGGCCAAGAGCAAAAACGAAAGCTCTTTCACGCATATTAATAAGCAACAGCGGTTACCTGCAGCAGTTAGCTTCAAAGTGACCTCTTTCTCTTCTCTGTGTTCCCGCTCGCTTTCAATCGCGTTTTGCTGGCTCACCCGCCTTTCTCTTGCCTTCAACTCTCCCAAAAAGCGTCGTCAAGCAAAGCATAACAGCGGTCTCGGTGAGAGGTAGCAGGTGGGGCTCTTAACACGCACCTGATCATCTTTAGCCAGAGAGGTTCAGACCAGAGACGGGACAAGAGGGCACTTTTTAACACGTAAGAAGTTTCCCAGTGCAAGTGCGTGCCATTTGCTCTACACGGTACCGTGTTCAGTGTTAAAACTGTCCATGGATTATTTTAAGTGAACCGCTTATCCGTCTGATATCAGATCGAGTGGGAAGTTGCTTCTTTCTACCAAACGTTCAAATCGGTTCCTTTCAAGGACTTCGAACATTAATAAAAAGTAAAGGTAAAACACATCGAAAAAAACACACTTTGTACGAAGCTGAAAACAGTTTAGCTAGCGATCTCACGTGAACTGCTTACGTGCGGTGAAAGGAACGGAATTGGTAGAGTTTTGTTGCAAGCGAGTAGGGCAACTCGTGCATAGATCAGCTAAAGGAAAAGTTTTCCTAGAAAGCTAGTAACTTGCAGCAATGATGCCAAACCAGTTTGGTGAGGTCTACAAGCATATGCAGGGCTTTTTAAACGGCTAAATATGTTGAGTAAGTAGTGGGACGACGCTTTTCTACTGAATTTCTTATCTTGTCATAGGCCAGCCTTTGTCTTTAGTTTATTACCCAATTGAAGTAATTAATTGCCTATCCGTAGCTTAGCGTTTTTAAAAATCTCCCGTGTCTGTTAAAAAAAAGTAAGAAAATGGGTAGCAATAAGGCAATATCGCTAACGGCCATTCCGATTTCTTTCTCGCTGGTCCGAGCGTGAAGGGTAACTATATAGTTCTTGTCTGGTGATTTCTTAAGAAACAAAGAACGAAAACCCCCCTAAAACTGGTTGATTTTTACCCGTACGCTATTTCATATGGTACGGCCGAACACAAAACGACTCCCAAAATTACGCAAACTCTCTTTCTGTATCCTACATGGCGTTAGAAACCTTCCAACTGTCAACGGTATCAAACTGTTTAGGTTTAGATCCTTCAGGCGAGGGCGTGGGATAGGGCTTTACGATCTCGCAAGGCAAACTGACCATCGCCCAACCAAACGAAGGCGAAGGTGGTGATGTTTGAGCTTTCCCTTTTTTCTTCTCCTTTTTCTAAACCAT
The DNA here is from genome assembly GCA_003724045.1 of Lepidurus arcticus. NCBI lineage: Eukaryota > Metazoa > Arthropoda > Branchiopoda > Notostraca > Triopsidae > Lepidurus > Lepidurus arcticus. The sequence goes on along the minus strand of RJJA01000272.1, from coordinate 35,341 downwards.
AAGTTAGTGGACGTCATTAGTTTCCAATTAGAATGTGATTCTTGTTCCAGAGAACCTTTTCTCATTTTCTCTACTTTCACCTAGGTTATCGACACACTGGAATCGAATGTGACAGTGATAATAAAGAGCTTCCTCCATTAGCGAAGTTTTGTCACGAATTTGAACTAGCATGGAATCTCTTGGACGTGGTCGCTACGGTGGAGTATCCTGGATTATTGCAGCAAGTAAGTTTCGATGTTATTTCGTCGGAAAAAGTTAGATTGTTTTTCGAACCTTCCACTCTTTCTGAAACCTATTCGTGTGCTCTAATTTATTTAACTTTGTCTGAGGCAACACACGCAAGGATGGTGGGGAAATTTCGAAACGGTGGCCCATCATGCATTTTAGCTGGCACTTTGGCAAGCTTTTGGTTACCGTAGGGTTTTTTTCGATTGCTATATGTTGGTCTTGTGTACGCGGATCACAAGATCTGGCGAATCCAACTCGGTGACCAGACAGTGAAAGTGAAGGCGCCAACCTACTGACCTCCTTATAAAAAATCTTCTTCCAACGGACCTCCCTCTTCCAATTAAAATCCCAGAAGGAAAAAAAAATACAAGAATAAATTTTACATTTGTACACTTAACGATGTGTACATGGGCGTTGGCTACCGCACGCAAAGCACAATCTTTTACGCAGGAAAAGATAAGATACGGTTACATTCATGAGTTAACCATTGTTAATTAACCTTGGCTGGGATATAGCTAACCCAGTTGCGACACATTAAACATGAAACTTATTACCAGTACCCATACTGCAGATATTGCAGATGCTGCAGATACTGCAGATGCTTTTTATTGAGATATTAAGGCGTGAGCTGGGCTCGTTGCCTTATTTTTTTTAAACACTTATTTAGCTGTGCCGTTTGACTAAATGAACCTGAGAACAAAGGACGTACATATATGCTTCATCTTTTCTGTTTTACTGTCTACCCTTTTACAACTTCAAAATTTGACTAAAAAAATCAGTTAACTGTTAACATGATTTTGAAGGAAAATAGTTCCCAGGGCCTGGAATCATCTATGCAACCATTTTTTAAAAAATCACCTTTTTATAATGTTTATTATCGTGGTAGACTATTTCATTTTGTACGCGACGCGTTAGCTGAGGGTTCGTCACCCACTGTTCTGAAGATTAGTGAGAATTACGCTAGTTTGGGTTTAACCAGGTACTTTGATTTCGACACTGCTAGTGATCACAAGGTTACTGCAGATATGCAAGAGTAAGACCGAATTCAATAAAAAAAATACATAAAAACAATATTGTTCGGTATTTTTGGAGCGGGCGTTGTTACGCAGAAAGAATGACACGCTTATAAATCTTATTTTTATTTTGTAACACAGGTGTCGTGATTTTCATCTTGGGGAATTGCCAAGGACAAACTGACTCACCACCCAAATTGCCTTTCAAACCTGTGTCGATCAAACCCAAACCTGGTCAGTCCGCGCCAGCAGCAAAGTCTAAAACGACAACAACAACGACGACGACAGTTTCACCACAGGTAGAGGAAGAATCCGAGGATGCAAAACCGGCAGAAGCTGAAGAATCATCTGTGGAAGGTGAAACCAAACCACCGCTAACTGGCGATCCGCAGATAGACTATGTATGGGACCCGAACTTACCTCGCGAACTCAATGGGTTTAACCTGAGCCATTTCCCATTCTTCAGTCGCGTTCCCAACAAAATGTCTTTCAACTGCACAGGGCTCATCGACGGTTTCTACGCTAACGTAGAGTACCAATGCCAAGTATATATCATAATAATCAAACTAAAGGATGTTTTGGCTAATACCACACGAACTGTTTTTAGGTGTACCACCAATGCCTATTCGGAATCCGCTATGATTTCCTGTGCGCCAACTACACGGCTTTCGATCAAAAGATTTTCAACTGCCATTTTGCCAATGAAGTCGACTGTGTAAATTCTCCAAAATTCTTTGACCGGTAAGTCGTGCACCAAGTCTTACAACAAAGAATATGCTACTAACATGACGATACAACGAAGAAATATTTGTACTGAGATATCTTTCGAATATTTCTTCGAATGATGTCTTTCAGAAAGCTTCTCGAAAACAACGTGGAAATCTTTTTGTCTTGGTCAAGCGACAAATTTCTTACATGCTAAAATGATTTTCAACTTTCTATAAGCTTCTTTCTAAAATAACAATTGCTGAAGAACACTAAATAGTGAACACTAGAAGTGTCTTTATTGGCAAAATACTCGTAGTTACCTAGCTATATAGTCGTGTCACATTTTACTAGTTATTATTACATATCATATATTATTTTAAGAAATTATAATACGACAAATGACCTTTCGTTATCAAGGCGTTGACCATCCTTTATAACTAACTAAAATCTATAATATTTCAGAAACGAAGCCCTGTACAAGACCACCACTACTACTACAACAACTCTAGCACCAGAAGCTCGTAAGCGATGGCGGGATCAATTCATTCGGCGCCCTCCTACGGGTTCTGTTACCGTCCAAGAAGGTGACGCCTCACCTTCTGGCCCCAGAAAGTCAAACGGTAGACGGCGACCCATCGAGTATGACTATTACTACGATGATGACGATTACTACTATTACGATGACATCACGGGTTCAGAAAGTGATCCCACCACGACTACAACTACCACAACCACCACTCACGCTCCGGCCACTCGCCGCCACGGTATGCGAAGGCGGCCTGGAGCAGGAGGTAGACCGCGACAGCGTGGTGGTCAATTCCGTGCTATTGACGGCCCTCGGCGCAGACCTGCCTTTGATTACGATGACGAAACAGTGGCTTCAAACTCAGAGTCTTTACCCCCTCCCAAGCAGGCCAGCACAGCTAATTTGGTTACTGAACCTGAAACGGAAGATCCTAATCGCAGAGTAGCCGAATTCCGCAATACAGGTTTAGCTGCGCAAATTCGTCCCAAACTGAATCCTAACAGACCCACGGCGGCAGCTACTGACAGTCACGTCGTCACCCATCCCCCGCCTCCACCCACACCCAGTGAAGTTCCCTCAGCACAGGTACGAGCAACCACAGCAGCCCCTTCTCGTTTCGGGTCAATACGCCGACCCAACCATAGGCCAACCACGGGCGTGGAACCTGAAGTCGCACCTATTGCCCCCGAAGTTCTGGAACACATCCAAACTCAAGAATCGCAAACCGTGCCGCTGCCTGCCAAACCCGCCAAGGCACAGAAAGTGCAAATCTCTATCGGAGAAAACCTCGAAGTCGAGACTCCTGCCCCCAAGCGGCCTCCTTTCAGACCTCAAAACCGAACACCTTCAAGCCGTACTACTTCAGCCCCCGCCGTTACCGGTGAACCCGAACCGCTTCCCCCTGTTTTGGAGCCAGCAACACCTCGAACAAGACAGCCATCCAGGATTACCAGCAGATTAACAACCACCCCTCCTCCACCACATTCGGTAGAAGATTTGGATGAATTTGTTCTAACAGAGGAACCCATCCCCGCCCCCATTGTGCCTCAAAGACCTTCCCAGCGTCCCACCAGTCGCAATAATGCCCGGCCAGGTCCCCAATTTGCCCGTTTTGACACGTCGTTTGAAACCGAACGCACGGTAGCAGCAGCAGGACCGGGGTTTAGTCGCGGACCCCAAGTTCCTTTCCAAAAGGATTTCGTCGAAAATCCACAACCCGCACAACAAGGACAAGGATTTCGACGCGGACCTCAAGCTCCTCCGTCTTCAAATTTCCCGATTCAAGAAAGAGACTCACGTGATATCCGGCTGCCTGTCGAGTCTTCCCAATTTGAAACATGGGAGCATCATTCCGATAAAGTGTCGGCTGAGGCCTCTTCCGCAGACTCGACGTGGTTTCCTTTGAATATCTACGACCTCTTTCATACAACGGTCCGATAAAAACTCAAAAGGCTATTCAGCATGCGCATGGGAAGATCTGCAATTAGGAAACAAACGTGACGAGAATGAATGAGAAAAAACTAGAGCAGTGCAAGTTTGTATAATGACCTTTGGGTGATTTTCTTTCTTTCTTATGTAAACTGGGGATGATTCCATGCCAGACTGCGTTGTAAAAAATAAAATTTATTGTTTCTGCCTTTTGCTGACAATAGAATATTTTAATGAATTATTAAAAGCGTTTCCTTTTCCTGGCAATAAACCGAGATCATAATGCGACGAGGAGGGGAAACGGTGAAAGAGAAAGTTGTAAGGCAAAAAAGGAATAATGCTAATATATTTGCTTTAGAACTCTCCCAGGAGTCCAAAAGTTCAAAGGTGAATCTTGATACTCCCATGAACCTGACCGTGATATGCATCGTGAGAGGGTAGTACAGTCTATAACAGTTTGGAATCAGAGCCTTTTACCTTAGAGAAATCCCTTCGTTTTCGTGACTGAAACGAGTTAGGGGAAACAAAAAGGCCAAAGTGAAAATCTAGCTCCTATACAGAAGCCACAATAGAGCCTCCTTAAAGTCTTTACAAGTGTTTTTTGTTGTTACTTCTTCATTTAAGTTCAGCTATGCACAAGAAACCCAAACAGGAACTTTAGGTTAGGGTGACAGATGAGGATGTTAACGTGTCACTTTCTCTCTACCTATTTGCCTTACGTTACAATAACAAGTAGGACCATCGCATCCCACCGAAAAGCCTACATTATACAAGAGAAACAGGTTTGAGAGCCATATTAACAGAGCTTTTAGTTTTACGCAATTACCAGTTTTGTTGTTGAGAAATCGCATGGGGCGAGACAAAGATGAAAGATCTTTCTAGATATAACAAATGCAATTTACCAAGAAACGACAAATTAGAGTTACCAGCTTGCTTTTCACTTACTGAAAGAAGCACTTTAGAATGCCTCAACGCTCTATGAAAAGCTATATTACTGTATTACTTTTTTTCCCTTCAACTTAAAACACCTATTTCTGTATCACTATATCAGACCATAACAATGAAAACAGCTCCTCCCTCGTCCCGCCCACTCAGCGTTGCCCTGCGATGGATACATTCAGATTAGTGTTTCGAAGAAGAATTATGGGCGTCTTTGGTCGTTAATCTTGTGAACCGTAAGGCTAACAATGATTTTTCATGACTGTAAAAATGTAAATGACCAACACCAAATTCAATACTTCAAATAGCCACCTGCAGGGGAGATTGGGGCTTGTTCGGACAGGGGGACACCGGACAGTCGAGTTATCCAGCGACACACATTAGGGATATTCGTAATTAAAATCCTACAGAAACTTGTCATGTAGATGGCTCTTATTGTGGGTTAAGAAGAGTAAGTTATCCACTTCAGCGTTCAGAAGTTACGCATGTTTATGTGAAAATCTCAAGCGCAACTAAAAATACCCAACTTCACATCGAGTGTTGTTTTAGTCCTAAAGTTATCCATTTTATTACGCTAGTGGACTCTTAAGGAAGCTAATAGGTTAGGTTATACGTTGAAACCAGTTTGGATTTTAAATCTTTTTTGTTTTTTGAGTTTTTGATTTTCTAGGTTCAAAATGGTGTTTGGGGTACCTTCGGGCGTGCTCTGTCTCTAAGAAATGAGAGAAGCGGGTAGCTTGTTATGATAATGGATATTTTGTGGACAAATCATTAGAATTTGGTTTCAGTCTATCAAGTTTTGATTTCCACCAGCTACGAGCTTTGATTCCTTATTATGCCGTTTGATCGATGTAACCCAGTGAATTTATAACGAAACAGTACGTTTTTCTGGATATTTGACACTAAAAACCTGTTATTCCTTTTGTATCGTTCAAAACGTGTATAACCCAGGGGACTTCTATATTTTTTTCTCGACAAGCATTTACGTCCGAAGGTGCCCCACGCCTGTTCGAAGCTACCCCATGCCTGGGACACCTTCGGACAAAATGTGACCTTTCGAAAAATGAGAATATCTCTGGCTCTATAATTCGGATCTGTAAAATACCAACTGAAAAAGTAAGAAGGATGACTTGACTCTTAAAACGCGGAAAAGTTTTCCGTTCCATTGCTTAAGGAGGTCTACAGAAATAAAACGAAAAAAACGCCAAACAATAAGCCCCACTCTTCCCTATGCTGTTTATCACAAAACACTGCTGGATTGTCGAATGCATTTTTGGTTCACCAGGACGAATGTAACAATAGACAGTATTTGCAGTTTTGTTTCATTCTACGCGAAATTCCGCAAAGACGTTTATAAGCAGGGGCTTACAAGGACAACTACTTTCTCAAACTAATTCCATTAATAAAAATAAGAATACCGAGTCCTTGTAGGGTCCAAGTTGTCTTCGCTATTTTCGCTGTGGAGCTTCAGAAGAGGTTAAGGCAACGAAACTGAAAGACACATTGGCGCCTTCGAGAGGACCACTACTACTGTCTCTTCAAACTTGTCTTTCTAAACGAGGAGATTGTGTCAGCTATAAAAAAGCACTTGTAGCTCATAAGTCCTATTTCCCTTACATGATAAAAATGTCACTCATTCTTTTTATCACTTCCTCGCCAGAGTCTGAAATAGTTTCTCGAGTGCTTGCTTTTGCTCTCACCTCAATTAACGCGTTTTGCTTATAATCCTGCTCTCAAAAGGCCCAAAGTTTAACGCGACAAGAGTTCAAGAGAAAGTGGGAACGAATTTCTCTCGTTTTACGTCTTGATTGGCGCCGTAGAGTATAACCGCCCCCTCAGCTATACATAACGCTGCCTGAAAAAGGTGCATCTTGGTAGACGACGCAGCAAAAAATTGGAGTGTTATTAGTGATTACCTAACACACTCTTTAATGACCGTGTCTTCAACCAAAAAGTTCAGAGACTATATAATGGAATTCTCACATGAGTTGCACTTTTTTTGGACCTACCAGCAGGAACAAAAACAGATTTCCCCTTGAATTTCTTGGGAATGACCTCAACTGGAGAAAGTTAATACTTTTGGCCACAACACAACCTTTGCCCACCTTTCTCTCGCTTCCTTGAAGCTGTTTCGTTTCACTCTCTGGCATCTCAGGATTGGGCCGTTATCCTACCTTATAGCCAACTACGCAAAAATCACAGCAATTCAATGGAGAACACAGCTTGCATTATTACAAGATTCCTAAAGGTTGCCAAGTCCAAAAAAAGAGAAAAAAAGACAACAAGGGGAACATATATGTTCCACGTTTGTAGGTCTTGGGTGCTGCTGCCCTTTACGTATCAGGGCGAAGCCAACAAGAAGAGGCTACAACAGCTTTCTATATGACTTCCGTAATATTGTATCTGGGATACCAATGCAAATTAGTGCTCAATGACTGCCAACAATAAAAAGAGTGTGTTCCGGAATGCGAAACTTTGAGGCAGTTAAAACAGTAGCCTACTATCCTTTTTCAAAGTAGGGAAGGGGGTTGTGGTTTTTTTTTATCCTATAAAAGAGTAGTCAACGCACAATAATTGAACGCATTACAACTATGGTTCCACTATTACCAGGGGCGTCGCGAGGGGGCTTCCATTGGTGGGGGGGAGGTGCTTAGCTTTACTTAGTTTTACCGACTGTAGTTGACGATTTTACCGACTGTATGATAAAATCATACAGACTATGATAAATCGGTAAAATCGTCAACTATTGGGGGGTGCACCCCCCCCCCCCTCGCGACGCCCCTGCCTGTTACATAATACCCTTAAGGAGAAATCACTGGGAGAAATTCACGAGGAAAGGGAAAGGCTTATTGGCAATAATTTTGTATAATATGGCCTGCTCTGATTCTCTTGTTATCGTTACAATTTCCTTCTCCAGTCCGTTAACAAAAAGGTGTCTTCCACGGAGCTCCCATAACGTCACGACACCATAAAATCTCAGCTTTCCCTCTCGGCGCCAACCACCTCATGCCAACGTTCAGAGCTCCGGAATTTTTGGCGCCTTTTTAAGGTTTTCTTTTTTTACTACGTTTTTTCTTATATTAAAGTGACGGCTGTTCCATCTTGGAAATTAGCATATTTTCTGTCGAGGAATTTTCACGTGGGTGCCCATGAATCTTTCTAGAGAGGTCCATTTTTTCCTCCCAAACAAGCTTAACTGATTTACAAATTAAGCGTCCAAAGGCCTAGACAAAAAGCTCAATCTTTGAAACAGCAGAAAAGGTGACAAGACTCCTTGGTCGGGCATAAATCTATTTGTCGCATTGCTTTAAGAGATCAACTATGCATCTTTAATAATGTTCGGCAGTATTAAAAAAAGCCAGGTTAAGAAGGTCAATTGCTTGGATTACGAGCAGGAGCTTCGTTTTTTGGCATGGAACATTAAAAAATGATGGTCAAGACTCCAGTACTTTCCCTTTCGCGTTTTAGGCAGTATTTAAGAAAAAAACGTGTCCGGCGCCTTTTGCCCCGTAAGTGCTAAACAAGTAGTTTGCCAATCTTGCTGCGCCGTGTTCATATACGTATGTATTTATTGTTCAACTGTCACGTCGAAAAAGCGTGCAAGGAAAACAGATAGCGAAAGTGCTTACCATCGAAATGCGAGTACGCTGCCACAACAGGACTTAACGGGGCAGTTTATCAGAAAACGCCAGTCAATTATACGCTAATTTATGTTTCGGTACAAATTAAAGTGTTTTATAAACCCTATGGTATTAGCACTATGAAAACATTTCGTTCACTTTCTACCATTGGCAAGGTAGCTCCATATAGGAGAGAAAAAAACTTCTTTACCTCTTAGGTCCACATGTTTACGCCAAAGTTGTTTAAAAGTTCAGGACAGGCGAATGGGGTTAAATAGGCCATAACTTATTAAGGACATTTTAAGAATGTGGAGAAATTTTAGTTTTCTTGGGGTGTAAAAAGTAAAAGTCAAGGGAAGAGGAGACTGAATGTGTTGGAATTTTTGTTACCTGTTGTGCAACAATAACTGAGAGACACAGCCCACAAGTGTAGGCTATAGCTTTCTGCTATGGGAATTTTTGTAGGGGATTATATGAGACAAGTCTTCGCTATGTGGAAAAAAAATCAGCCTGGAACCATTAACCCAGCTTCCCATAACCAAGATCCTGGAGACTTTAGGGTCCGGAGGTCGTCGACGAGATGTTGTAGTGTTGCATGGCAGCAAAGAGGAATTAAAAAAAGTGTTCTGCCCTAGTGCCAAGAAAGACTGGCTTAGAAAGCGATATGCAGGTATATAAAGGAGCCAGGCCGATGTTGAAGCAATGGCAATCTCATAGGTTGAGCCAGTGCTTGAACATCATCTTCCTTATTCCTCCCCAAAAACATTTGTCGCCTCCAACTTCACATTTCTAACACAAGACAGACCGTGTCCAATACAAACTACTTGCTATCCAACGTGCTACACGAAGTCCAAGGTAAGTCTATATAAACATTTTTTTTCTATTTTATTTTATTATTACAGTACATAATACCGTTAGAAATAATTTTAGCATTCAGGGAAAAGTTTGGGAACATATTGCGAGAATTCTTACCAATTCATCGTATTTACTACTATGAGGTGGAAAGATCTATGTCTAAGTTTTTAACTTCCGAACTTCAATTTGAATTTGCTCTTCATAATTCTCGCGACAATGTGTTTTCCGTTACAAAAACATCATAAAATAGAAATGTATGCTACGTAAAAATTCGCTGCGTCATTTGTGATGAATCAAGTTTCGGATTTTGATCGGAAAATCCGTCAATTGAGTTATTTTGACTGAAATTAAACGTTAATTTAAATGGATTTTTTTATTCTGACTCCAGGACTATAACCAAATCCAGGTACTACATTAAAGCTATTTTCTTTTTAAGTAAAGAAGTCAGATTTCGTTCGAAATCTGAGCACGACACATGTAAATTAGAGTTATTCTCAAGTTAGTGTTCCTAACAAATTAACAGTAAAGTCCCACACAGTGAACTTTCTCCCAGGAAACATGAAGTTGAAGTCTTGTCAGTTAAATAAAAGGATAACTCAAGAGTCTCACGGCCCCTCCCCCAACTCTGGTAAATGACTAATAAATTAATAAAAGGACCATAAAGTTATACGGGGGACTGTGGACTCCGGATTGAAAAAAAGGAAGGGGGAGGGAGGGCGGGTGAGAAGGGGCAGAAGATGGGAGGAGAAAGCTCACACATTAAAAGATTTTAAAGCTTGTTCTTTTGTTGCCCGTTACAGCATCCAAAGGAGACCCAAGCTTTCTCCCAAAGGTCAGCTACAGGTGAGAGACAAAAAACCATGAAGTATTATATCTGGCTACAACGTTTCCCAAAAATGCACTCTCATAAGTTAAGACTTCTTCAATTTTAACAGATACTATGCGACCAAGTTACAATTTTGTCAATTAACGTTCCATTACCATTAAAGTTTCTTAGGGACAGTCTTCCTATTTAACTTCAAAAATAGCTTCCGTTTCTCCATTGCTGCAAAGCTTCGATCCAGATTATCTCTTTTGATTTTTTAAAACAAATATTAGTACCTTGTTTTTTCCGTTGCGATAAAGTTGATCTATTGCTAACCAATTTGCTAGTGAAGTAATAACTACTATTAAATAATATTACTTTTATTTTTTTTTAGAAATTCTGCTATACAAAATGATGCGCCAAATTGTGTTAACAGCCGTCCTCGCTCTGGGTAAGCAGACCATATTCTACCTAAACTATAGAACTCCGAATATGTGGTGCTAACAATATAATACTTTACTTAGGATTGGGTGCAGTTTTGGCTCTCCCCTCCTTGCACAGGGTATCTTACATTGGTCTTTTTCTTTTTAATTTAAGAATTTGCGAACGGGTTGACAATTGCTCTGACTTTAGACAAAACGCTGGGAGGAGTTTCCTAACGTCACGCTGAATTTCGACTGCACCGGGAGAGCCTTGGGTTTCTATGCAGATCTGGAATTTGGCTGCATGATCTTCCACATGTGCGACGAAGAAGGCAGACGTATCCCGCATATGTGTGGTAGCGAAACCGCCTTCAATCAGCAATACCGCGTTTGCGATTGGATCGACAATTTCGATTGCAATGAAGCGCCCAAATGGTAATTCTTCTTTGCAAAAATAAATTAAGAATTATCGCTCTATTTTTTATCCGATTATTATTTAGGTATTACCTGAACGAACGAACCTATGTAACGGATCCACCCAAATCCAACTTCTAAGGTGTTTGGAGCCTGTAAATAATGTTGGAGAAGAATTTCACAGTATATTTACCACATTTCTATTGCTTTTACCCAAACATACATGAAATGCCTTGCGCAGGCGCAACCCGTACCCCTAAGCAGTGCTTAGCCAATTCCCTTGTTAATTTCTTACAACTGTTCTTCTTTTCTTGCCCGTGTACACTTAAAGGCAACTTTAATTGAATTACTTATGAGGCCAATACATTTACAATACTGATAAAAATGTCTTAAAAAGGACGACGACCTACGAGTCGCCACGAGGATGGCCTCCTCAAGGCAGTGTCTCCAGTCACAACAGACAGACAAAGCCTAGGAGAGGCTACCTCACGACACCCATGACTAGAATTCTAACAAATCAACAGGATACACATCACGGATCCTTCGATCAAGCACACCACTCTCTCAACAAGTCGAACTCCAAATGTCTTCCTTAAAAGAAGTCACAAGCTACAAGAACCAAAACTCTGTACTCGGAGCTAAAACAGCGAACGTTGTCAGCGGTCGGGAGTCCGAGTCCACTCTGGTTGAGCTAGCTTGGGCGCCTCACGCTAAAAGAACCCATCCGGTAACCTTGACAATGCCACGGACCACAAGCAAGGTGGACGGGATTTCCCCAGGAATGCTTGGAATGCGACGTCCATGGTCGGCCAGGTACATACACACTTCTTCAGAACTGGGGAACCATGTGCACCACCACCAACATCATCAACAAACGAACGCCTCCTCCCCCTTCGTCTAAATGTATTTTTGCTTGTATGCAAGTCCTCGTTTTTCGAAACAAAACTAAAGTAAAAAAAAATACCTTGATCGACTTGGCTGTCTCAACGCTAGTCGTGAACGCTGAGTCTATTTCTATTGCCTCGTACTAAAGGGGGCTATTTTACGTGTTGCTTGTTAATTACACAGCTGGGACTATGGTCTTCCGAAGAGCGGGCAGCTTAGGAAGCTTCCGCATTGAGAGCATTCCAATCGCAGCGAGTTTTCTTTTGGCGCAGAACTACAATGTTACGTATGTATATGTGCGCGAGTCTGTCTCTGTGTTTGCCAGGGATGACCAAGTCTACACTCCAGCATTGCAGATTAAGGATATAATCATAATGAGCAGCTTGGCACGGCACAGGCAAGCCAAAGAGAACCCGAATAGAAAAGAAGCTTAGGACGGGACTCCGGGAGTTTTTCTTTTGAAGGCCGTCCGTCGTGGGCGTCGCGTAAGCATTCCTTTCGTCTTTCTATCATCATGTTCTTCTTCTGCTTCTTTTGCTGTGGAGTTTTTGGTATGAGTAAAGCGTTTTACAGCCCACTCCTGCACCTCTTATCACCTTGGCTTTTATATTACCTTTTTACCTTTACCTCGCAAAAATTCCAATCCCCCTTTCCCAGTTATTGCTTGCCTAATATGGTCAGCAATGTCATGCCTCATGCTACACATAATTTCCTTACCACGCTGCCATATCACCTGCAAAAGGGCATCGCTCAATTCACGTCAGGTTGTTTTCTTATTTTTAAGCGCGTCCCAGAAAAAAATAATAATATTAGTAAGAATTTTTACTACTGCTCTTTACGGCTTCGTTACAAAGACTTTTTTTGCATTTTTGGCTGATTCAGTGGCTAAGAATGCTTCCTCCCATGGAGGTCTAAATTTAAAAAGCTGTTATAAATAGGACATTTGTGGCGCGAAGTGGGAAAATTCCTTGCGTAGAGGGATGGGTAACACGCTTAAAATAAAACACGGGTTAAAGAGAGTTGTTCTTGGGGGTTCCATCTTTCATGGGTTGAAATTCTGTATGGAAATTGACTAGGGAGAATTCTTTTCCTTTTCATATTAGATTAAGGACATAGATTTTAAAAATAAACCTTTGCTGCAGCGTCTCGAAAAACACGTTGAAAGCGATTACAGCTCCAAAGTCTGCAACAACAGCCTTCCTGCGCTGGCTGACCACCTGGACATGTAAAGCAGGTAGGCACTCGAGCACCGGGCAACCGAAGCGGGAAAAAAAAACAGAAAAAGAAGTCAAAAGGTCCACACACACCACCACCACCACCAACTCGACCATATATGGACATGTAGTGGCTAGTAAACACGACGTTCCGTGGATGCTCAACGCAAACCCAGCCTCTTCCAACAAGCTGTCGGTCCGCTGCAGAATCTACAGACCAACGTGCTATAGCTGTTTCTACAGCGAAGAATTCCTCGCCAACCCAGAAGGACTTTTGGCTTGGCAACGATTCACCTGACCCTCGTGGCCGGTTTCTATGACGTCAGCACCAACCTCACGTCATTGGTATGCTTACACATGCAAAAATCCGCAACGCTACAAGGGCTCAATCCCCAAATCCAACGGCATAAAGGTTGGGTCCATTGTCCACCTCCATTTTTCGCGCGCAACTTTTTGCGTGGCGGGAAACCCAAATTCAAACGTTGTGTTCAACGGTTAAACAAGAACTCCTGTTCGCCCGCCTTCGCGTTTACTTTTCCGTTTCGAGTTTTTACAAAAGTAACAAGATGCTGAACGACTGCAGCCCCTCGCAAACTATCTAAAGTTTTGTGCAGCCAAGATTGACTTCTTTTTCCCGTAAAAGCAAGAAGAACCCTAGCCGGAATGCCATGCTATAGCCAGAGCCAGATGCCCTCGGCCTTGCCGAGTCAAAGTCAAGGCCTTGACTGCAGTATATACCATAGCTTAGGAATGCCGCCTTTTTCCTTTCAACTTTGCTCTTTTTTTACGGTGTAAAAGTAACCAGTAACTAGACTCTTGTTGCTTGTATATCACTCTCAAAGCTTTGGTTCTCGATAAACTCTTTCGAAGTTAACGAGCCAATTACGCCAACCTACCTTCGGATTCGTTTCCCAGTGATTTTTTTCATCAACAAATGAAGCTGTGGCCAAATTGGAATGATTTCGCAGGCTTTTTACACAGCTTACTATGGGCACACGCTAGATACATAATGGCCAGGTATGCGTGTATGATACTTTAATGCCCAGGTCCAACCCATTCCTTATGGCAAGGCCGGAGACTGTTGGCCTGCCTGATGTCGTGGCCTTGCATAGCAATCCCCTGAGCTTGGTTCTCTTCATCCCAAAACTGACAATTAACGTTCTCGGCACCTGCAGTAAGAAATACTTCACCATCCTTATACAACGCAGTACAACTGGAAGGGCCCCTCTTTACATGAACTAGCGTTGTCACATTTCCATACCATATTTTTTCATTGCCGCGGTCCTAAATAACCGAAAAGCGTTATCAATAATAAGCGAAAAGCATGATCGTGAACCAACAATGAATGCGTAAAAATGTTTGCAGTATTTTTCTTTCTTTCTTTTTAGCTTGGCAGGTCCGCATTCTTTCGGGAAATACAATATAATCATTAGCGTGACTCAACTAACAACTCGTAAGGACATTAACTGAGAACAATTATAGCACGTAAATTACACCGCCAAAAGAGAGGAACATTCTCAAACCTAACATTCGATGTTAAACATTTTTTTTTTGCTACACACTTGAGAAAAAAAGACATTAGGGGGGCGCTTCCCTACTTTAAAAAAATATACAAAAAAATGCTTAACGACATTTCGGATTTTCAGCACCCACAACTCACGAACTTAGCGTGGGTTGGTTGAAGCCAAGCAGCAGAACAGATTCTATAGTATAGTAATTTTACATCCGGGAGTAAGTGCCAGCAAGAGCAACGATGGCTTGATGGTTCGTTGCACCTTTTGGGTCTCGAGGCTTCTTTTTCTGGAATACTCTCCCGCGTGACGGCGGACATTTTTCAGCGACCAAACGCAAAAACTGGCTTAGTGGCAAGTTTAAGCTTCGAGCCCAATTCAACATAACCACAGCCACACGAATACAAGCCCAACACCAGCTAGACCCAGAGCTGGAGATCAAAAACTCAAAAAAAGCCAAAACAAAAAACTTGATAATAAAAGCATTGTTAGCCTCTAGCGACCAGCTACTTGTCTTACGCCGAAGAATTTCCTGCTTGCTTGCTCTCTCATCATCTATAGCCCCTTGTGGCTGTTTCACCATCACCTGGCTTTTTCCTTTCAGGCGCAGGTACACAAAAGAAAACTTGGATCATAATACGCCACATACCTTGCAAGCCAAGGGAGTTTTCTTCGGGTTTTTGAAAGACTTTACTGTCTCATTATAAATTCGACGAAAAAAGTCATTCAAAAGTAGCAAGTACCACCCTGACGCTTTAACGAGAAACTATAAGAGCATTTAAGGACAAATGAGCGGGTTAAGAACTCTTCTTTCATTACGGAAGCGTTACGGATATATGCAATTTGGAATGGATCATTCCTTTTAAGTCTGTTTTGCCCTTTCTTCGTGAGCAATACTAGTTTCAGGGGTCCAAGTTCCGGCATCGCATCCTGCTTCCCCACGCCCCTGGAATGGATTATGGGCGAGAGTTAAAAAAACTAAACTAATGATAATAATTAATACAAATCTCCGAATCACAGGATGCCACAACACGTGTTTAATAACCATGTCTTGAATTTCACGCCGTAAGCGAACCAAACGGGAAAGTCCCCCATAACCACGCTCTCAAATTAGCCGCCCTCCATCATATTTTTTTATACATATATTTTTTTTATTCGATGATTCGTTCTAAAGACGGTGGCGTGTGACCGCATGACGTCAGGGTCTATACTGGGATACGGACAAATTCATTCAATTGGCTGGTCTCACTATTTGGAAAAGTTTATTGGTTTCTATTTTCGTTCTTTTTATACATTCTAAACATGAATTGAAAAAGACGGATGGAGAGTCTAATGGGAAAGATGGCCAGAATTTGATATCAAAGCGGAGCTTTATGCGGGGGGAGAGGGGTTGAAGAATCAAACATAATTAAAAGGCGGACGCGGATCCAGGACGCTGGAGACGCTCGTGAGCACAAAAGCCTTGGAGTCGGAAAAACCTTTTTTCTTGGGTTGAAACGAGGGGGATTTTCCTGGTAGATTTTTCGAATTGTTAACTTTTCTATGGCAAAACGAAACCACAATGATATAGGGGATTTTTTTTCATCGGGGTTCCCATGGGAATAAATGACAAGTGTTCCAGATTATTTAGCACAGCGTGGAACACCTCAGTTTTTTTAAGTTTTTTTTTTAGGTGGTACTCAAATAGTACTAAAGTTCATAGTCCATTCAAAAGAAGTTCCTTATACAGGGTAAATCCCGATTTTGTCCCCCGGAAATGAAAACGACATGGTCATGATTATGACGGGTTGCAACGCTTCAAGATTTTACCAAGATCCAATGTAAGTACACAACACAACTATGCCAATTTACATCTGTTGCTGAGGTGCCTCAATAAAGGGACTCGGGGGAAAATGAAAGGGATTTTGCGTTTTGTTACTGAGCGGTCAGTTTTCGGGTATGTGTATCTATATACACATAAAGGCGAAAATGACTGGAAAAGCTGAGGAAGAGATACAGCGACCTTGGTTCCCGTTAGAGTGGGCGACCTTGATTGCCCTAAATGGTCAACTAATGACCATTTTCCACGCCTTGGTATGCGTGGAACGCACAATCTTGTATATGTATCCCAACATCCTGAATTAGCAAGCTAATTTACACCTCTCAATCAACATTTAATTCACAAAGAGCCTAAGATTAAAATTTGATTTATACTTCAATATTTAATTAATACTGGGTAAAAAAACAACACAAATTGACTAACTTGTTGGTATCCATTCATTAGACATGCCGAAGGAGAGAACCCATACGTGACGTTCGATAGATGAATATTCAATTCAGTTTTCCATCCGAAGGCTTTCAAAACAGAACACGCTCAGCAGAACTTTTTGCATACAAAGAACTGCACAAAGAAAATCTCCAAAACTAACAGTCAAAATGAAGAGTTGATGTAACACATGTATTTACTTTCTGAAAATGTTTACATCTCCCCTGGTTTCGAACACGGCACCTTTTCTGCTTCACTTGCGCCACCTATCGAGCAGCAACTATCAAGAAACCATCGGCGCTTGTTGCAGGTACACATCAAAAAGACTAATTTTCATAAAAAAGCCATTTATTAAGGGAAAAAATTCCACCTTCAGCTCAATGCAGCCACCAAAACTTTGCTATATAATCCATTTCTTAGTTGTTGTCAATGAGGTGGGGGAAATTGTGATTGATTTTTTCTTCAGTTTGTTTTTTAGCAATCATACAAATCCCATATAAGCTACAGGGACACCAAACTTCCATAGGAAGTTGGGAGAAATTTGACCGAACGCAAATTAAAGGATTTCAAGACACAGACTGACAAAAAGGAACGAAAATTAAAACGTTCACGGCAGCTGTAACGCAACCAATACAACAAGGCTTCAAAAGTCGCTTATTTTTTTGCTTTTTACCAACAAACGCCAAAGGAAAAAAACAACAACAAAGAAGTTGTGGATCCACTCAACCATTGCCCATTGCCTTTCAATAAAATGAACCTCAGCTCATTTACATGTCTAATTTAGGACAACTGTTTCCATCCCCTGCCTTGGCTCGACAGGTGTCACGTGACTTCCATGGGGAATGTGTCTTCAGCGCCTAATACCAGCTGCTGCTGCAGAGTTGTCGAATGGGCGTGGCTTCCTTCTGCCGCAGTCGTCCCAGCAGCCGGGCTGGGTTGAACTTGGTCTTGACTAGAATATTTTCTTTTTTTAAAAAAATATCCGCTCACTTTTCTCTCTCTTTTCAGCTCTTTCTACCTGTCTTTAAAAGGCAAAGGAGTTTTGGAAAATAATCCCGGCAGCGGACAAGGACCGGAGGCGTGGCTTTTGTCGTTAATACGACCTACCAATCAATACAAATTAGTCGACCGTTTCCTCACGGAACAATATCGAGCTAAAGGGATAAGTTTTCCATGAAAAAAAAGGAAAGCAAATAAGCGAGTCCCTCGGGAAAGAACGAATCCAAGGTAACGAAATTAAGTAAAAAAATGAAACAATAACTGATCCAAAAAATTAAATACTGAGCTTTATTACAAATGGATTAATGCTGTGCTAGAGGTTTACAAGACGACCCCCACTTACGTTCCGTCGTAGGACCGTTGGAGAGGCTCGTGATGAGACCATCTTTATGCTCCTTTTTGTTGTCGTGGCTGCTATTTACCGCATGCAACCCATCCGGCTGGGATTCCCCATCACGGTTTTCCAAACCCAAAAGTTTGGAACACTCACTCTTACCAATGCACTTGGAAGGTTCACAGTGAACTCCACTCCGTTTCTCATTATCACCCGTATAAATCAGGGTGGTATGATCCCCTGTCCTATCAGATCCAGTCATCGTCGCCGACAAAGACGACACGTGACTGCCCTTAGTACTACTACAATTTGACGGATCACCCAGAGTTTCTTTGCTGGTCACGGAACTCCACCAAGAAAGCGGTAATTCATAATCCAGCAGGTTACACTGAGCAGGATCGGCTGCCATGCCCAAGGACATGTCAGGAAAGAGTGGGAAAGTCAAGTACGAGTTTTCATCGCCTTCTACGCCAATTGCCACAGAACTGGGCGTCAAATCGGCCTGACCGATCTCAGTTACAAACCCTGAAGGTGGCGGGGGCGGACTTGGGGGTGGTGAAGGGTATTGTGGTCGGAAATGTCTCCAGTTTTTCTGAATTTCTTCCAGGAATTCAGGTGACCACCGAGATTTATCTTCCGATTCCAAGTCTTTCCAATGAGGATCCAGCACGGTGGGGGCTCGATCCAACAAAACTCGGCCTCCACGCCCCATTCTACGACGAGCAAAGCCCACACATTTTGGAAAAGGTTGCGATACCGATGCCAGAGCGTACCGAAACCGAGGATCCCCTTTTCCACCTTCGTCAGGGGCTGACCAGGGCCAAGTACTACTAGGCGGTGATGAAACAGGCTAAAAAAGATAACACAATGAACAAAAATTAATCTTCATTGCGGAGACAAGAAAATATAACTAATCTTGATGTAAGGAAAAGAAACAAAGAACTAACATATCTAGCTTTACAAAAAGGAGTTGGGAACTCTACAATTAAGGCAAATACTAAACTTACAGCTTGGTAAGTACAGCCACGCATTCTTTTGAACGCAAAAGGACCATCTCCTGAGGCATCAGTTTCTTCTTCAGCTTCGGATTGTGAAACCGGTACGCCACTACCCTCATCTTCGGAAGAAACAGCAAAATCGCCATGCAGATGAGGCACGCGAGGTGCGGCTCCTCTCGAGGTATCTCGGTCACTCCCCGCTCCACCTCCGGCTGCTGAAAAGCCATGAAAGTAGGCATGTCGGGAATTGGACGACGTGGAGGTTTTATGACGTCGTTTTTTGTACTGTCTTTTGTCTCGCTTTACAGGCATCTCCTCCTACAAAACCAAATACATCAAGGATTTAAATTTCCTCCCTGTGTTGTAAAGCTAAAGGGGAAGAAATTGCTGTACTAATACAAGCACTAATTTAAGTTTAGCGCGCAAACTAATGTGACACTTTTTCTTCCATAATCTGTAAAAGTATTAAACTACCTTCGGCGACTGTGTGCGAATCCCCCACAAATTGGAATATTGAGACAGGGCTAATGGTGTCATAACTGGACGGGGCTTGGGTAACGATGATACTTCTTGAAATACTTGGCCACTGAAATCACCCATTTGGTACCTGCAGGCACACAAGAAGTTATTTACAAGGTGACAAATAAAAATACGGAATTTGTTTTTTTAACCTCTTTTCGAAAACTTCAACGCCTAGAAGCAGAAGTTCTCTTTTGGCCTTTTCTCTCCGCTTAACCATTTCCAGTAAGGTGACGGCACGGCTTAAATCGCGCCTTAACTTGAGCATCTTCTCATACGAAACTTCGTCATTTTTTCTGTTTTTCCTAGTCTGCATTTTTTCTGTACGCCTTCGAAACGCGACGTAGGGATTGTGGGTGGAGGATGCATCTCGCTTCTCGGTTTTGACGTGCAAAATCAAAGGATGTTGCTAGAAAAAAGAACATGTTGAAGAGGTACTTGTATTTTGTGTGCGAAGTTACTTTCGTTAGCCGCTTGTTTAGCCAATAGTCGTAGACAGCAATGGTCAGATCGTCATCCTGCTTGAGCAAGGCTTTAGCTTCAGCAATGGTGACAACGGTTTGTCCGCTGCTTTTCTCCAGCCGATCCATCATTTCTTCGAACTGTTGATAAGTTCCATGAGTAAAAATGAGAATAGAGAAACTGAAAACAACTGCCAAGAGCCAGATACCCCACCTGACGAGGTGTAAGGTCCAGTTTCTTGCCTTGGCTGCTCATCCACCTCTCGTCTTCTGAGTCCATATCATAGTCAGGAATATCCTGTTCCATGGTAAACGCTAAAGCGGCAAAAAATCAAGTATTAAATTAAATTACTCCCACGAAATTGACTAGTCAATGCAAACTGTTCCATTTCAACTTACGTTGCATGTGGATAAGCTGACGCGGCATTTTGTAATCAGGCGGAAACATTCGTTCATATCTGGATGTATCATCAATTGTAAAGACTTCAGGTGTCGGAATAATGAGACCTGTCACAATAGCTCTTTGCAAATGATGCTCCTAAAATGCACAACAAAATATAAATATAGAATTTAAATTTGGCGCGTAGTTTTTGAGTCACGTGACTAAAATGGCGGCCTGACATAAACCAATCAGCGAGAAGCAATAAAACAAGGGAGCACCGCCATCTTAGCAGGCTTTATCACAGCCAAAAATGCATTCGAAACTCACCGTTTCTTCTTCTTTCTCCATCCCAGTTGGCATTTGGGGCACAGCCCGATTAATTGCTGTAAAATCTGGCAAATCTGGGATTTCTTCGGCCATATAAACCGGCATGGGTTTACTGGCGTCCAGCGCCCGAGCCCGAAAAGATAGCTTGCTCGCCATGGCCGACTCACTCACACAGCACTTGAACTAATACCAAAACCACACCACACACAATCTGGAGGATTTTACCAGCCCTAGAACGGGCCGATAACTTGTCGCCCGTTCGTATTTTAGCACTCCATGTTTATGATTTTCACTTGCCTTAATGTTGAGAGGGCCACCCTTGTGGCAAAAATGGATATTTATCACCCAAAATCTTCGGGCTGGGTCGCACAGAACATGGGCAAAATGGCGGCCCCAGCCTTTTACTACGACAAAGGAGCTTGAGCTTAGCACAAGAGAGAACGCAGGCTCCTCCCTCCCTTCCTTGTTGCACTTCATTCAACGTGGCCCGGCATTGCCAATTATTTTTAAGATATTAACAACTAACATACCAATTCTTTCTTTTACTACGTATAGACAACATAAGATATTCGAACATATTTAAATTATTCTTTTTCTGCCTACCCTTCTACGAACAATATACCTTTTGTATGTATGGCGCGTCCTGCTGACCGCGGCGGGAAATTTGAAAACTAGCATGTGCCCTATAGAGTTTTATTCACATAACAAAGTTGTATAAAGGATGCGGTGTCGAATGCAAAGAAAAAGAAAAAAAAGGATGAATCAATTAACACACCGACACAGTATTTCGCAGCCAAGTTCCAAGAAAACTGGGTCCCGGTTTAGACGATTTTTTTCCGAGATAAATAGAATGTTTGCGTTCATCGTTTTTTTTTCTCAGTCTACGGGGTAGTTGTTGTCGTACTGGGTTTGCTGTTCCAGTCAATACCCAGGACTCTCATTTCAGAAGCGACCATTTCAGCTGCTCTTTTGCGGATTGCAGAACCTAGACAACGCAATCCAAAATAATAAATCTCTACAATTAAGCCAAATACATATTGTTGACGGTTAAAAAACGCCTGTGAAAACAAACGGCCAAAAGTGAAATGAACAAAAGTGGAGCAATAAAAAGGGGAAAAAACAAGTGCTGTAGAGGCTCACACGTTGCTTCACTCCACGCTTGTGGACTCAAACGTACTGCACCTGTGGCAGACAGCTTCTTCTGGACCTGATGAGTTTTAAAGACCCGCGTAGTCCCATATACCAGGAATGAGTTTTGTTAGGGATGCAAAGTTTCGAAAACATGCTTCATTGAAAACTTGATTACAATTAGTACAAATTTGGTTTACCTGCGCAACGGTTTGCTCTCCTAAAGGAACATCATCGTTTCGCAAAGCCACTCGCCAAACTACAGAGGATGGATCAGCCTCCAAAATGATTCCTCCATCGCAAATTTCATCCAAAGCCAGCATGGCGATATCCATATTATCCAATAACGCACGTTTCTCCACGTTTTTTCGCAAAATCTGGCTAATAGATTCATACAAGCAGTTCAGCACGCTCATGAGAATCAACTAGAAATGAAACACTTTACGCCAAAAATGTGAGATTAAAATTCAGATTTTACTTCATTTTCTTGGGAACTGCCCATGACATAGAAGAAAAGGTCGACATTGCTACGATATACGCAAGTCAGGCCATCTAACATGATAATCTCTGCGTTTGCACGGTGTGTTTTGTTGAACAGATTCTTCTCAAAGGCCTTCTGTTCTTTGGCAGTGGGGAATATAGTTGAATCGTAATATTTGGCTAAAATTCTCTTGCCATCATTATCCAGAATAGCAATCCCTTTAACGGTGTACATAGACGGTTCCTGGGAAGAATAAGAACAGTTATTAGTTATGCTAATAGGGTACGTATAATAGCTGGCACGGATCAGTCGGAGTTGTTATTCTAGGTGACGTTCGCATGAATGACGTGTATAAGAACATATATATATATCCCTCCCCACCGTTTTGCCTGTTTCAAGAAGTCTTCCTTTCAAGTTGAAACGATATTTTTCTTTATTTTTCTACGTATGTGACTGTTTCGGACTAGATTAAATCCTCCAAACACTTTGATGTTTGAATTAATTATATAATTAATATAAAATAGCTGATTAAAAAACAGAGCTGTTTGCATTATATGCAATACAAGAACAAACACTGAAACGTAATCCACAACTATGAACAAACTTACAGTCAAATAACTTTCCATGTTGAACCAATACGAATTTCCGCAAAATACTGGAGAGAAATCCACCGATCAAAAAACAATCCAAGTTCCAACAGACGAAACACGTACGAAACACACGCGATAGTGCAGCAAGATCCCACTGTACGCAGTCTGATTGTTGGCGCTGCTGTAGATATGCGTCAACTGTTGACATAATACTTATAGTAAAGCGGCAGATTCAAATATTTACACAAAATTATTCAGAACGAACTAAATCATTGCTAGCTTAAAAAAATTACTGATAGTGACCAGACCTTATAGCTACGGAGTGGTGCCTTTTCTACAGACTTTAAAAATATAATGACTTTAAATTGACACAATCCACATGTATTTTTTTCCACCCTACCCCTCTCCCCCAAATGTACCCTGTACATACCCCCTTTCGGTGCATTGGTAATTATTTTTGAGAAGTTTTGATTGTTTTATTCCACTAGGATGTATTTTTTACCGTTACAACCGCAACAGGCGCAAGCCTACGCGGATAGGCTAATTAAAAAAAAATCCGCATGTACAACACATGTTAAATGTATTCATTTAATCTCTATTGTTGACCTCCTTTAATCTCTAGTTGACATGGCACTTTCGACAATTTGTTTCTCCTTCATAAACATATATGTACGAGAAAATATGTACGAGTTAGTTTTGGTACGACAACCAAGGTTTTTTCTAACTTATTTGTTTGCGACTTAACGGCTGCACTAAAGAGTTAACTCTTTAATGCAGCCGTTAAGTCGCAAACAAATAGGTTAGAAAAACCTTTGCACTTTGAAAACAATAAGGAGGGGTGCCAGCTATATTGATTTCTTAGCTGTCGTTTCTTGTTTATTTTTCGGGTGACGCTTTTCAGTTCACATGAAAAGCCACTGCATGAAAGCGTTAATTATTATTTGTAACTTTATTAAAATATATAATACATAAGATAAACATTCTGCAACTGCAAGTGGAAGAATTCTAGAACATCGAAAATAGCAGCAGAGGGGCTCACCCTTGGGCTGACCATACCTCCCCCCCCGGGGCCAAAAGGAGTCCCCTCCAACGCCTACAAATTTCTACGAATCCCCCCCCCCAACATTTCGAGGGGGATTTCCTTCAATCCCCCTCCAGAACATGGCCAAGAGGAGTTATACTCCTCTCAACCCCCCCCCCCACATGAGCACCACTGAATAGCAGCAATCAATGCTGGAATAAAGAAAGCAAAAATCGAAGAAATTATAAACAAAAATATACCGCAGAAGCGAAAATGGCGTACAATATCTTTCCAATTAGCAAGAAAGTACATGCATATAGTAGTCAGGATCTATGAATCCAGAAACCAAAATTCGTAATGCATTTCCTTCACATAACACATTTCAAACTTTATTCCTCGTTGTTTAAAAACCCCTCCAGCCATGGCAGCTACCCGTGCCTGGCATTCTATTGTCAAAGAAAGCTTAACTTTTTCCTCACTTGCTGAATCTTCAATTTCCCTTCCAGTCCATTTTGAGGCACGATCAGCGATAGCGTGAAAAAAATCATTAAAAAATTCTTTATATTGTTCGTGGTATACTAGAGGAAAACTCAGGTGCCGAAGCTGAGGTAAGTTCAGGACTACTCTAGCCAAAGACAAATACGGATTCATATTTTCAGTTTCAGGGTTGAATAGTTTCACGAAAGTCTCAGTAGAAAACTGATGGAATATGGATATGGGTTGAGAAGAATCGAAGAAAATTTTGCCGTTAAAGGGAAAATAGAGTTGCACGGTGTGTAACTGTGTGCAATGCACTACAGTTTCTTTGACGGGAACAATCACACGGCTCTCATCGTATGGAGCCCCATATCGTAACTTTAATTTCTCCAAGGTGTTGCCATTAGTCTTACTAATATGCTCCATAATCTTGTTGAAATGCAAACATTCATGTTCTCCAACAGTTAATGTTGAAATTTCCAAGTTAAGGCATCCCAAGCTGGGTAAAGAAATGTTCTCAAAGAACCAGTCCAATAATTCTGGGGCACATTTGATACGCAGTATATCCAACGAGACTAAAGCGAACTTGTAAGCTCGTGCGGAAACCCTCTTTCGCAGTGCTGATAGCATCTCCAAATTCATACTCTCTAAAACGAGGCTCCGGAGTCGGCACTGCGATTCTTGAAAACCCCCCCTTTGTATGGAATCCGTGGCACTCAACATATGTGTTTCCTATGTTAGAAATCTTGCAATTAACCGCAAGGTGACATCGTAAGCATCAAGAATGCATAATGTTAATTTCGTTACCGTGAACATTAACGTCATGTTTTTGAGAGTTAGACTTTCTAAGGAACTCTGACGAACGCCAAGAATCAGGTCGCGTAACTCGTTACCCTGCAATGTCTCTGTTACGTCTATCCACAAGGAAGAAAGGTGGTGGAGTTTACCGGAATAGGGGAGCTCTTTGACAATTGGCCCAATCAAATTGTTCACATCTGTTAAACTGAAATATGTTTCGTAGAGGAGGAAAAGCAAGAATACTTGGTCTCAATATTACTTACATTGAAACAGTAGCGTGCACGGCAACAGCAAAACGATTCACGTTTTTCTTTCGACCCAATACTTCGACAATGCGTGTTATTTGTTGCACTGCTTGCTTGTTAATTCTGTAATAGACAGTCCAAACAAAGGCATTTTTTCTTCTTCGTGTGAAAACAATAAGTAATTACCTATATATAAATGTAAAAACATGCCTTATCTTTGTCGATCTTCTTTCTAATAACGAACTTTTGACATGCATTCTCAATACTCATGCGAATGCAGCTATACGTACTATGGTGAGCAAAAACATCTATACCGACCAAACCACATAGGTCTAATTAACCTGGTTTACCTTATTCATTGAAGGAAAAGCCTCGAAAGGGTTAATTAGACCTCTGTGGATTGGTCGGTATAGATTTTTTTGCTCACATATTAGTACGTTATATTCACAAGTACTTTTCAGATTCCATAATTTACTAACGACAAAATGAATTTAAATAACCAACCTGTGGAGCTTTTGTGTGAGACTTCGTAAAGTCAGTCCCTCACACTGAAGATCGTTTTTCAACTTAAGACTTAGGGCTGCAAGCTTACAATTATCTGGCGCTTCTTGCAATGCCTTTGCCACATTGCTCAGCTGATTAATCTTCCCTGAGAAAGTACAATATGAAAACTTCGGCATAAATAATAGAAATATGGAGCTACAATACCTAGCAGGGTTAAACATATTGGACAGCTTTCAGACGATAGCAAACGTGTTAATTCTTTTCTATCATTGTCAATTAGTTCTAGCAGGGGCAATTCTACACAAGGGAAGTGAAATCCTCGCTTGGAAATCCACTCCACCCAGTTCAGATTGTAGGAACAAGAAAAACCATTGAAAACCAGTTTGGGATGATAATTGTTCTCCAAAACGTTATCTTCAACGCTGCTGCTGATGTCCCATTTATCAAATATAGTCAGTGACTTAAACATCCCTTGGCTAATGATTGATTCAAAAAACTGCTCTGTGACTGCTGATATGTGGCACCGCAGTTCTACAGCCAGGTTAGGTCTAACGCTATTCTTATGCGTAATTAGGGTCTCTATTAAAAGTTTGGAAATCTGACTAATTTCATCACTGCATAAATGCAGAGCCATATCAGGTAAGGCCGGCAAGAGCCGTTGCCACCCATCTTCCGTCAAAGCTTCACTTATAGGACCTAGGAGAGGGTAGATAATTTCGATGGGGATTTTGACGTGCCGCAAAGCATCAACCAATATTGGCAGCAAGGACATGTCCCGCAAGTAGAAACCAACTTCGCAAAAGGTCACGTAATCATGAAAGTATAAATCCATTACAAGACGTTTTAATTCCTCCGAATTCTTAATTAGACTTAGGTAGTAAGCAGCAAGGAAATCCGCAAAGGTCCGATGAGGCATTACGTAAAACGTTTGACGTTTTAGCATGCTCTTTGTCGATAAAGTAATATCCCTGATGATTACCCCAGCTTCCATTAACTCACTAACTAAATCACTAGCACCTTGCTCGCTGTCACTTGCGGTCAACTTGCTGTGAGAAAAACAGACATTGTCGGTTTTGAGAGCTTCAAAGCAATAACGGCTAAACAACCCCACACTTTCGCGATGTGATTCGGGAAAGTTTCTTTTAAGCTCATCCCAATCCCATTCATCATCAGGTGACTTTTTTAGGGCAGAACGGTACAAGTTGAGGTTGATAAGATCGAAATAAAGATCCACTCGGTTATCGGGTAATTTGCCTTTCTTGTCTTTAAAAAGACAACAGAGCATAATACATATGAGAGGCGATTTAGTTAAAGAAACGTAAGGCTCTACGTTTGATAACTTTCCGACGAAGTCTGAAAAATCCTCTTTGGTGACGGGTTCATGATGTGGTGGCAGGGTGTTGACTTTGATGAATTCAAGGTCTGTTGGTTTGATGTCTTTTATAACATCCAGCACTACTTCCTTGGGTAATCCATTGCATTTTATGAAGAAGTTGCTAACCGCTAAATTCACTTGAGGTTTACCCAATCCTATTATAGACATCCGCTGCGTACGGGAAATAGCCGTACTTAGGATGCGTTTAGGTCGAGCTGTTAGTATTGCATGGCATCCCTTCCACTGGAACCCATTAAGGATTTTATTCACTTCACCCTTGGTCTGTTCCCCAGCTTCTTCATAGCCATCCAAAAGCAGCAAAATACGGGACGCTTGTTCACTCTTCAATAGAACATCTATGTTCCCGAATCCGCTCCCCGCATTTTTCAACGTTTCTCCATAAATTTCCTCCATATATTCCGCAAGGGTTCGATTTTCATGTACCTTATTTCCATGGGGATCGAGTGATTAAATAGTGTGCATTTCCTGCTTTATATATGACTACTTGAGCAACAGCGTTGAGCTTAATCAGGAACACCAGATTAAATCGTTGTAAGTATTTCTTCCCACGAGTCCAATCGATGGTCAGCTTACGCATCAAAGTCGACTTGCCATATCCAGGATTTCCTTCAATTACAATCCTGTTTGCCTCCTTAATGAAGCCAAACAACCAAATTTGACAAACTTAGACATGCATGATTTGTCAAGATATTTACTTGGGTACGGTCGAAGATTTCCTTTGCCTGGAAGTAGTCTGCTCCTCTGTTCAAATCGAGTTCAAGGTCTACATAAACTTCCTCGGTATTCCAAGAGTACTCCGGACACCAAGGGAGAACAGGCTCTTGGCAATTATCAATGTAATGCTGCCTTAAGGCAACATACGAATAAAAGTAAAATCTCTTGTTAAGCCCTCTGTTAATTGACTCTGAAGTAAGACGGCAACCATCAGCTTTCAACTCTTGATCTACCTGTTAGTATGTTACGTTTGACCTCAGAACAATCAACGTGTCCATTCTTTTTAAACTATATACCTTGCGAAACAAATCATGAGCATCCAAACGAATTGCGTTCTCCTGAGCTGTCTTACAAAATGTTTGCATGGCCTGTGATCCTAAATATTCGTTACGCTCCGAAACATAACCTGCGGATCAATGAGTGGTTTTATGATATCGAGTAAGAGGCTGAAATTACCAGGTAATGTGGAATAAAAGATAAGCACATCCTCGCAATTCCTTCCCATGCTGGTTGATCTAATCATTGGTGTAACTACAGCATCGACTACATCCATGCCAACATCAACGAAACTACTTCGCTGACTAGCTTCATCGGATAATGCTGCTCCAGTGTGATCGAAAGGACCACTATACTCAATTCAGGCACAAGGAGAAGGCAATGCTAAAAATAAAACACAGACTAAACTATATTAGTAATACCGGCAAAAGTTAAAGATGAAGATCTTCGGTTTGCCGGCCAATTTTTCCGCGTTAACAAAACTATGAACTATCTGTTGGGAACCATGACGTTCCCCATCCTTCGTCAGGAATTCAGACATCGTGAAGTCATTGCCTTGCAATCCGTGGCTCATGACCACAACGACGACGGAATCTGCGGTTACATGCCTTTCATCATTAGCGAAATTGCTCAAATTTGTCCAAAGTTCCTGCCAAGTATTTAAAGTTATAGCTTAAAGAACGAATAAACTCCTGAGAAAAGATAGACTATACTTACATGAGATGTTAAATCAATTCTTTTAATCACTTCGTAGTTCATATCCTTGAAAAGCACTTCTAAGCATCTTACATCGTTGTCTGAGCCTAGTCTAACGCTTTGCCCTTCAACCGTGTACATGTTGATGATCAAAGCCAATCCCCGTGGATGTTGTAATCCGTACCGGCATTCGTACAACTTTCGCAATACAATAGCGTAATTAGGAGGATTCTTATGTATATTTATCATTATATTTTATAAACATTTATCGAGAAGTGAGCACCGGCAACGCAACAACACTTCCCAACAGCTCGATTCATAGAAGGAACAAATTCATAACATTTCAATTCAATACACAATGCGGAACAAATCTTTCAGTAAATTTTATATGTCGATATACAGGTATAGATTAATTGTGTTGTGTACCTCTTCCATGACGTCTCAGTATTGAGTCAATAACGACGAAAAATTGGGGGGTTTTCAAGTCCAAACTCTGTATCACGACTGTATAATCACGGGGCTAGTCGATAGTTTCTCTTGTTCCAACAAGATTTTGCAGTTTTAAGAAACACTTTATTTGAAATTAAGGGAAGGTATAAAAAGGCCCCTGATATCACCGTCGACCATCTTGTAAGCAAAGCAAAGCATAATTAAAACAAAACAAAAATCGCGCTATCGTACCAGTTTGTGATAAGCTCTAAAAAAACCGAAGGACAATCCGAAGGGCGAAGGAAAAATAACCCGAAGCCAATTTACCATTAAAATGTTTTAATTTGCAAAGGAATTATTGCGAACAGCGTTAAGATTAATACATCAGAACAAAAATTATGTACAGTAGTCTTAAAAAATAAGCTGTTGTCAAAGCTAAAAAACGACGCCAACAAAACATACCGTCTAATGGCCGGCAACTGTGCGTCTGGGAACAGCACTACGAAAGATCATTAGAGCTATTCGCAGCACTGCGTTTGCAGACACGCCGTTGCGGGCCATTAGGACATTATGGTTTGTTCGGCTCGTTTTTTTAGGAGTAGTATTCGCTTGTACTATCCAAAAGAAGACCCAAATGAAAACCCTAGAGGTCGCTTATCCATTTTTTTGTTCTTGGCTTTTACTGGCCAACGGGTTTAAAAACTTATCTTTTCATTCACTTCTTTCCTGTCCAAATCAAACCGAACGACTAAAAAGTGTTCGATAGAACTAGGTCAAAAGTTGACTTTTATTCTCAAGAAATATTGAATTTAATAACTAGTCAATACAGGAAATATATAATAAAATATACCAAAAGTATCCAAATAACAGTTTAAAGCGAAAATATTGTGTTACCAGTTTCTATGCAGCACGCAACCGGCTAAACTTTTACTCATTCGCGGTCACTCGTAGTGTTAACTATCCAGATCCCTATACCATAAGCAAAATTAATCATTTGGGGAGAATAATCAGCTATTTCTTTTGAAGACTGAATAAAAAGGTTTCCGGGTCGTTTTCAGAGCTACCAGAGCGGCAGGTCGTCCTACTGTCGGGGTCTGTCGTCCTTCTGTCGGGGGTCTGTCATCCATGTGACGTAATTTTTATAATACCTGGCGCTTAACCAAAACGCAGAGTTTTTAACTCGAAATGCCGTTTGTCCCTTAAATGATTATGCAAGGGATTATGGTCCTACCGTCCTTGTGTCGGAGTCCGGCGTCCTTCTGTCGAGTCTATAACATCCTTGTGTCCATAACGTGCCAAATTTCCAGCCGCCTCGAACTAGAACTCAACATTGTAGAATTAGTGCATTAATCTTACTGTGTATTTGACATTCATGATTCATGGTACTCACAGCTGTGTCAAAATCCGAACTTACACAACTAATAATTCAGTACCAAAATGAATATTTTCATTGGTAGGAAACACCAGACTAAGTTATTTAACCTTTCAGTGTAATTTTTTCTTAAAAGAACAATCAACTCAAGAACAAAAGTTACCGGACGGACGTGTGAAGTGAGATCATTTTCAAAGTTAAATATGGCGCGAGCAAAGTAAAAATTAAACTATTGCACCGGTGCGTGGCATAACGGGCAGGTGAGTCGAATTATTATATCTTGCTCGGCCACATAATGATGGCAAGTGCGGCAAGTCCATGCCATCGTCATATCTGTCAAAGGCCTCCCACTCGCTACACAGCTATGATATTTTGTTTGACATTGGATACAAGAAGTACTCCTAAAAATAACGAAATTATTACGTTTTCAAAGATTATACCGAAGAAGTCTACCAATCGGGCATAGAAGTCCGACAAGAAGGGCACTCCATCCTATTCCCCTTGTTCAAGTCTTTAGGTGCGTGCTTCATGAAAATATCTATGGCTAATTTGCTGTACGCCTCTCCCTACAACTCGCGTTTTACATTTATGGCCTTATATTCTATGTCAGACAAGTTACCATAGCTTCAGTATTGTTTAGTAACGCTTCCAAGCGCACAAATGCTTTCGAGCACTGCGCAAAGCAACGATTCGCACAGCTCGCTAGGGCCAAAACACAGCAAGCTGTTTCTTCTGGCACCAAATCTTCGTATTCCATCAATTTCAATGCCGTTTTCATTGCAGCATCCACAGATCCTATAAAACTAGCTAACAAAATCTTCTTAAGAAACGTACGTGGTAAATCTTACCTTCGTAAAGCTGTCTTTGGGCCAATAACAAAAAGTGAAACGCTTCAGCTCCACGCCATGGGGCTTCAATATGTCTAGCGGCTCTGGCATAGTTGTCATCCAAGGATATATTCGAAAATCCACGCTGAGAACCTACTCACGATTCAATTACGGATTACACGTTCTAGGCACATGTAAGTTATTAAAGAATAATTAACCTGCAGAAGATTTCTTAAAGATACGATGCTCTTCTACCAGTAAAGCTGCTGCTACATATATCTTTTTGATAGCCATTGGTGAAGCTTTTCTTGCTACCTCGTCATCCGCTAACTTAAGTCACGCAATTTTTTAGGATAAATGCTAAAAATCGTAATTTAAATTACTTGGTAAAGGAGAACTCCAGCGTCCAAAAATTTGTTAGCTTTACGAAACAACTCCACAGCTTCAAATTTTTTGTCTTCTTCCATCAACTTCTGGGCATAGGACGACAACAAAGTAGACACATCTTTCACTTCATACTTCTTTGCTAACTGCACTGCGGAATGCCACTGGTTTAACAAAATGCACGCGTCCACAGCTTGTTTAACTCTATTGCACTAATAAAGCAATTGTGAATTGATGAAATTAATATCTGCCTTACTGAACGTCCTTGTGACGAGCTTACTTTGATGTATGCAGCGACGGCTTGGTCGCACATTCCCACAGAGGCTAGCATGGAACCAAGCGAAGGCAATAACTCATGGTTCTCCGGTAGAGTCACAACCAACTTTTCCAAACGTTCGAATTCTTCGAGACGATAATAACAATCTATCAAGCACTTGTTGTTCTTCGCTAACTCATAATACTTCATAGCGTCTTCCCTAAAAGAAAGTTCAGAGTTTGAAACCGAAAACAGATTAACACTTTCTTAGATTTTACCACTGTAAGCGATCTGCATGATAATCACCCAAGGCATTATAGGCTTCTTCGGCTTCCTTATCACTAATGGAATGCGATCCTTTCTGCAACTCCGTAACCCGGATCCAGTCTCCCAGCTTCTTATATAACTCAATAGCCAAGTCCCTAAAAAGTTCGTAAAAAACAGTAAAAATCTCGATAAAAGTGTGTACAGCGTTCACCTTCTATCAGCTTCCAAGTAAAGTTTCTCGGCTTGTTCGAAGTCCCCAAAATAGGCAGAAACTTCGGCCATTTTAAGAGCATCAGAAGTCAAAGATCTGAGCCGCTGAACTAATTTGACACCAGGGTAATCCCCACATCGCACAAAAGCACTTTCTGCAGAGTTTAAGTCTAATGGTTGTAAAGCTGCTTCAGCTAACAAACGCCTAAAATAGTGCTATTATGAAAGTCGCTATGAAACAAGTAAAACAGAAAGGCTTACCATAACCTTGGATGTGTGTTTTCCTCCACATACGTAGTAGCCTCTTTGATCCCAACTTGGGCTAACAAATTTCGAGTATCTCGCAAGGATTTGGTTTCCATTAGCTGCAAGAATTCCGTTTGGGGACTTTCAGGAGTTTTTAAAACTTCGTCCAGTTGGATGGCTTGTATTTCCAAATCCTATGAAAATAAAATAGAATATTATGAATTACTCTGTTTTTTCTTTAAATATTTTACTTTGAACTGGCAAATGTAGCCCGAGCTGACAACAGGTTCTTCGGGTTCCAATCGACGGAGTACGTACATGCGAGTTTTCTCCATAATAGCCAACAAATCCTCATTATCCGTAGCCCAGCACATATCCCATACGTCTCGTCGCTCAAATCTAACAGATTTTTTACAACACGTCTAAAACAGCCTAAAACTCATAAATACTGGACAACTGATCCCACGCGAGAAGAACCCGGTTCCAGATCCTCGATCTCGAATATGTTCAATAGACCACTCATATCAATTATGGATAATTTCCTTGGTAAAGTACAGACAAATTAGAGGAACTATATCATACAAAAGAAAATCTTACGAAGAAGTGCAATTGAGGGCCAGTCGCTGTGGTTTTACAGGTAAAACACTCTTCCCAATATAAGCTACGCGTGGTAACTGAAAAGCTTGAATAACACCAGACTCCCTTGCGATAATAAGGACTTTATCCGAAGCAGTCACGCAGCAAATAGGGTCTTTCGTCTACCACAATAACACATTAGTAGCATTTTCATCCTTTACGAAGTTGTTTTACCTCTTCCTTTGCTTTGGGTTCAGCGTCATCGACGTTGTCAATGAAGTAAACCTTTTCCTTAATTTCCCGTTTTACTACTAAAACAGACAAGTTAAGACAACACGGCCAATGCCAAAATTTGCAGTTCTAAATAATCACTAGAGAATTCCATGGTACGAGATTTCAGTGTCCTGAAATGCCATACATAAAAATGGCTTTTGGATGCAGCAAACACATGGGAGGCAGTCACCGCAACACAGAAGGGCTCCAAATCTATATATTTACCTAGATTTACACAAAATTTTTATTAATATTAATCTTCTACAATGTGAGCTTACTATCCACTGGCGTTCCTAACGCGTTACACAGGATGAGACCATATTGACCAGATCCATCATCTAACTTGGTAGCCAGAACACAATGTTCTCCATAGCTTGATAAGGCCAAAAGCTGCTTCACAGGTTTCACGTAACGCTAGAATCAATTACAAATTTAAACAAAAACACTTCAATATTTTGAAAGCTTACTTCATTGTTCTTAGTGTCCCAAAACATGATAAACGTCTCCGCACGTTCTTTCTTTTGGAAAGCATACACCATGGTGTTAGCGAAGTAACAGAACATATAGGTAGGTCGAATATTTGCAAAGTAAATGTAAGAATCAACTGCCAAGGCAATTCTTAACGAGAGGCCTTCCCAGGCGCAAGCTGAGATATTTTGACCAGGCAATCTTAGGCAGTGCAGCAAGTCGCCCAATGGGGAATAAAACTGAACCATACATTGCGTTTCTTTATCTGCTCCAACTCTGGACACGGAACAGCCAGCTATCGCCAAAACACTGCCATTGTGGTTCCACTGAATTTTCGAAATTTGCAATTCACAGTCCAAAACAACTGGGTCTAAGAAAAATAATGAATTAAAAACTATATAATACCATTTTTATGACCAATCAGGACTTACCTTCGTCTCTTTCGTTCTTCATGATCTGTAAACGTCCATTTTGGTACCCAATAGCTAAGGATGGAGCGTCTGGGATCAGATTTCCGTTTCTGCCGTCGTACCATTCTAATCCTGCAATGATAGGCGACGTTCCGCTCGTACCCTCCAAGCACGAAATGGGGACTTTGGACTAAAAGGAAAACAATCTTAACTACTCGTAAAAAGAAACCGTGTGGACCTTGCTACCACAAAGAGGCCGGTGTAGTCATAAACGTGCACTTCACCACTACGTAATGCAAATACAAGAAGTTTGCCGTCAGGCGACCAATCCACGCCTACAAGATTAACGCCTTTGATGTCTCTGCCCCATAGACGATTTCCGTCTACAGCTCCAACAATAACTGCTCCATCTTCGTAGACAATACATATCTTCTGACCTTCAGCATCCCACGCCATGCTCGTTA
>RJJA01000271.1:875-82910 GCA_003724045.1 Lepidurus arcticus | reverse complement strand
TGTTCCCCGTAGAATCTAGTTTCCAAAAATGTCCTATTTTGTGGTTTGTAGTTTTAGAAATAAAAGCGTAAACTTTGATTTTTGATCGGAACTAATCTTTGATCGGAACGGACCTTTGATCGGAACTAATCGGGTCGGATCCGATAAGTTCCGGAATGATCGGATCGGGACTTAGGTTGGGAGTTTTACTTATGTTGTGCAAAACGTTCCTCGCAAAAACAATTTCCAATAAAATATTGTATTGTGTGATTTGTAATTTTTGAAATAAAGGCGAAAATGTGAGACATTTTTGCAAGATTTTTCAAAAAATCCGCGAAAAGGGGTGTGGCTTCTATGAAAAGGACGAATCCTATTGGTGGATTGGACAAAAAAGGGGGCGTGGCTTCTTTTCGAGCTAGGAAAGCGTTTTCAGGGCTTTTCTCCATAAGGAATAATGTTGTATCAAGGGGTCCCCCTTGAAAAATCGTCAAAAATTGAGGGCCTCGCCCCTTTCCCTGTTCCCAACTCTCCTGTCCCCAATATTCGAGCTCGTGATACCGAATAGTCACAATATCGAATATGGGTATAGGAAGATTGCCGGGAAGGCATAACGTACATAGAAAGGGAGCCTTTTAATATTTCGTTTTTTTGTACGAAATAAATTGACACGAACGGGTTTCGAACCTGCGACCTTCCAATCACAGGGCTTCCGTCTTATCCACTCGGTCATACGCTTATATTTATAGAGCGTTCAAACTTCTATAAAATCAAATATGAATGGAACTGGTGTACAGTGTATGAGGCTAGCCTTTTTTTTAACTTACCGGCGTAGGCTCGTGCCTATTGACTAGGACTGTATTCTGGGTACGGTTGTACATTGTTACTGTTTAAAAAATTACACAAGTACAAGGGTATAGAGTGGGGTAGTAACAAGGTACAACCCCATGTGGGGAAAGAGGGGGGGGGGTATAGTAGCAGGTAGGGGAAAGGAGGCATGTCCCTAAAGGGACTTGCCCAGCTAATAATAAAGCGAGATTGCTAATCTCATAGACTACTCTTTCATGTACCACAAATAAAAAAAGGCCAAAAATGATTACGAAATGTAAAATAAATGTATATTTACAGCAATTTAGGACAAAATAGGAGCTTTAGAGTATCACAGGCAGTGAAGGAAGTATAGGACTCAATATACAATTAATTTCTAAAACTCCAAAGCAGTCAAAGTACCCCACGAATGACCTGATTTGACGGCGACTGGTAACTGAACGTCTAATGGCAAGGCTTTTTCCATATTCATTTTCACAATTTGCGCAACTTGCACCAAATTCTCCTCAAACACCTAGGAAAGCAAAATTTAAGAAAATCTTCCCGATTTTCAACCCATAATCGCTGTAAATTTACCTCGTACATAAGCTCATCATGAAGTTGCAAAACCAAATGGGCACCATGGATTTCTTCTGTATTTGTACGCCAACCTTGTGAATTAGTACGCTGTAAAACAGGCGAAGTATTGGGAAAATTGATCTTGAGTTGCTCCTCTATTTTCACCAATGCTGCTTTCACCAAATCTGCAGCTGAGCCTTGGACAGTCGTATTCACAGCCTGTCGTTCAGCTTGACCTATGAAATACGAAAATTATTATAACTTCAATTCACTCTTCCTTTAAATCCTCTACTTCATTAGAAATGTGTTTATTAAAATTACTGATAAATTTTCTTTGGGTGCTGTACTGTTAAGAACTTACTTCGTAGACCAATTTGCGAGCTTTTAATGGCAGGAAGATACCGTCGACGGTGCAACAGCGTCTCTACGTAGCCCAAATCTCGACATTTCTTAACAGTTTCTTGCAAAAACTTGGCGATTCCTAAATAATTTAATTGTAAGTAATTTGTTCAAAACTACGAGAACTTGAAAGCAACCTTTGTAGCTATTTTTAAAAGATTCCATAAATACCACAGCTTCACTTTCATCTAATCCCAATTGCTCTCCAAGAGCTTTAGGCCCAATCCCATAAATCATGCCGTAACATACCTGTTTGGCCTGCTGACGTAATTCAGCGTTAACCTGAAAGGATACGAAAATAAGTTGAATAGAAAATTACTAAATACATCCACTACATATTATAGAAATACTCGTGGAAAAATTACTAACTAAAAAAATTACAAAACTACATTCAATAAGGTATAATTACTTATGAATACATTTGAATTACTTACTTGACTTTCACTAATATTTTTCCATTTTGCTGCCACGAGCTTAAACACATCTCCATCGCTATTTAAAATGGTTTTCAATTTAGGCTCGTCAGCCAGGAATGCCAAAATCCGCAATTCCAACTGACTATAATCCGCAGTCAATAAAACTGCCCCTAAATAAACAAAGGCGAAAAAGCAAAAATAAATAGTCAAATTATCCATTTGGGTTATCATTTAATTGCATGGTTCCTCTGTTAATTACCTTTACGTGGAATAAACGCTTTTCGCATGCTAATAATTTCTTTCGATGACTCTTCAAGCGATTTAATAATAAAATCTCGAGGAATGCTTTGCAAATTAGGTTCTCGCATAGAAACTCGGCCTGTAGCTGAATGAAACTGACATTCGCCATAAATTCGATCCATATTCAACCCAACATTCTTCTCAGCCAGTTTACTCAGTGGAAATATAACCTAATAACGAAAATGAACTAAGCTTAGAGTTCTTATAGCCAATAATAATATAATAAAAGTCACGGATATTTACTTTGTTCAACGCACTATTGACTTTTCTCCAATCTAGAATGACTTGAGGTAGCGGATGAGCGTCAACTAGCCTCAGCAATGCTTCTTTGCTCACACTTCGCACCTGCTTACGGTTTTTTCTCATAATAGTCCCATGTTTCGACAATCCAAGCTCATTATAGACAACCTACAATCAAAATTCTATTAAAAACCACCCAAACCTTAAATCCCTTCCTTAAATTCTACCTTTGATACATCATCAAGTGATGTGAGTCTAAACGGACGTCCTGCCAAGTGATGCGCAAGTGTTTTAAGCTTCTCTAACTTATTTTCCAACATGATTTTCAACTTTTCGGCTGTTTTTTTATCAAAACCTAAACCGTTCAGTTCCATACCCACTAAACACCGCATAGAAAGCATCTCCACTAGAAAACAAACAAATTAAACCTAAATATTAATTTTAAGTAATTAATTTACTTTGAAACGAATCCCATAGTCTCAGCTCCTCCAATTTCGTTCGTACGGCAGGAAAAGTGGAGATTAACACCATACCTTCCCTACAAGCTTCTTCAAACCATAAAACACCCTTTTCTTTAGCCTTCTGCTGGTCCAAAATCATTTCTGGTGAGAAGGCCGTCACCTATATACAATTAAGCATAAAATAATCTAATCAATAAAATCTAACAGAAGAGTAGAAAATTTTACCAGTTTTTGCAATGAATTATCTTCCGATTCAGGATCCATAAGCCATGACGCTATTTCCAAATCATAAACTTTCGTCGAACACTCCAAATTAATTCCAAATGCTTGGTTAAACGCTCTTAATTGCTTCGCAGCGCTCCACATGAGACAAATCTTGGATTTCTTGAATGCTTCATTGAACTTGGTCGTCACAATTTGCAAATCCACGTTGGAATCTACACATACAAAATTTTTTTTAAAAAAAATTAAATATATAAGGAATTCATTAAAAATCTAAAAAACCTGATCGCTTAAACGACACATAATATCCAACTTCGTTATTCCAATAAACTGCTGCTCCAATCAAAATCTGGTCCGAGTTTCCCAACCGAATTCCGTCCTCGGTGGGAGTGATTTTCACACTTTGTCTGGAAATCCTGGCTCCGATTTGTACTTTCGGTGGTAGAACTTTGGTTTCCAAAACCAGCGAAACTGCAAACGCCATATTCCGGTTCCAATTCGTGAAAAATTCTTCGAAATCTGTCTCATTTTGGCAAACATTCACCAAATATTTTTTTCCCGTTGTAAACTTCTCACTTATCTTCGCTAGAATTGTGCGTTTGCTCTGTTTCATCAGAGAAGTCAACGGAATCGTGGATTCGATTCCGGATTCCAATTTGCTACGCCCACGCAACGTTCTGGACCGAACAGGGGGTGTGGCTTCCACCAATTCTGTACTGTTCAACATAACAGGCTTGAATATCGTCTTAGCATGGGTTTTGCGTGTCCTTACAGGCGTTTCTGTGACTAAATCTTGACTTTCAATCACAGAAATGCTTTGGTTGGTTGTTTCTCCCAGAAAATCTGGTTTAGAGGGTAAAATCTCCTTAATTATTCTAGACGGAGTAGCGTTTTTCTTCGGAGGCGGTCTAGTCTTCTTGGTTGACCGTTTTAGATCGAATATTTGATCCAAACTGTTTTCTAAAACATTATTTTCATCACTTGGGGCTTTTGAAGATTCCGTGCGATCTGGGGGCGTGGCTTCCTTAAAATAGGTCTGAAAAACGGCTTCAAAGTAGGAATCTGATAAAGTTTCTTCGTGACGAGATCTTTCTTTCGGGGAATCGATACAATTTGGAGTTAATGTAGGATTAATTGAAGAATTAGCTGATAGGTTGGAAACGAAGACTATTTCTTCACTGCAGACATCGTAATGAGGAGTTTTGGGCTGACTGGGCGATTTTTCAGGAAATAGATCTTCGCTTCCTGTCTCTGGATAGGTTTTCGGGCCCGAAAACGTGGCTGGTGATCCTTGGCGCGACTTTTTGGTTGGAGGAGGCAAAGAACGACTAATGGAAAGGGAGTTTCGCTTGTTATGCAGGTTTTCTTTCATTTGGATCTCCCCCAGGGCTTGGGTATCGAGTTGGAAGCTATCGAAGGTGACTTCCGCGTTAATAGTTGAATTGGAGTCGAATAAATCAGGGGTTATATCCATAGCTTTAGGTTTATTGTTGGAATCTTCAGGTTTATTAAGGTTGAGCCTCGAATCTCTCGATTTTGAGGTGGATAAGGGGGTGGAACAGCCACTGACTGTAGTAGACGTTAATCTCGTATTGGAACGGCTCGAAGAGACTCTGAGAGACTTTATGGAAGAATGCCGGCTTTGTTGGAGCAGCAATGGAGAGCTTTTGGGCGAATTCGAGAAACGCTTGGAGTTAGACAGCAGAATTGGCGAGTTAAAGGCGATGCTTTGTCGATTTAGGGATATTAGGTTGATTTCCGGCTTCTGATTTTGTTTATCCCACTGTAGTTCCTTCAAACCAAGCTCTTTCTGTAACACAAACAATTCAAAAGTTAAATATAATCTAAACATACGAAAAAAATACTAACATACAATAAAAGCAATACAAAATAATGCCTAACAATAAAAATTACTATGATTTTTATTATCATTATTAGTAATAATATTATTATATATATAACTTACAATTATAAGTACGTTCATAAATAAAAAAAATACTAAAAAGGGACTGGAAGAAAGATGTAAAAACGGACTGATAAAAAGATTCAACAACAGGCGTAAGCCTACGTTGGTCATAAATAAAAAAAATATACATATAAAATAAAACACTAGAAATATTGCAATAATTGCCAAAGCTGAAAGCATAGGGACAAAACGAACTTTAAGGAGATCTTGGGCTTCGTTTACAATCATCCGGGCTGCTTCGCTCTCAACAATGCCTTTTTTGCCCGTAATCCAGACCATTCGACTAGCTTGTCTTTTCTGGACTTCATAAGCAGTCTCTCCATCCAAAGCTTTGTTGCTATAAACCACGAAAATGCAATTAATTTTCCACCAATTTTCCCAAAATCCTCGAAACCCCCCGAAATGTACCTTTCAAATGGCATAGCTTTTCGCAGAGCTACTTCCACATCCATAGGTAAGGCAGCTGCTAAACTAGCAACAGATTCGAACCCAGCGTTAAAGAGTAACCGAGCTCTCTGTCCATCCAAGCAAGGCAAACGCACCAAATCGCACAATTCTCGCTGGACACCAAATTGCAGTCGTTCTTGGGAATGTTCGAGCAATAAAGATAAGCTATGCCATCCCAATTTGTTGCAAAACGCCTTCACCATACCTGTAATGCCCAAAATTAAACTTAAGTTGTCAAAATATTTCATTCGATTTATTTAGAATCAATTTTACCGGCAAAAGTCGAGGCTTGTTGCTGCAAATTCTGCAAAAAACCCTTGTTGCAGCCATACTTCTGGGTTACAGTGGGTAAAGGCACTTCATTGACGAGATCGTGCAAGGCTAAGGCGGTATAAAACCTGACATGAATCGCGTGTTCCTTTGCCTACTCAAAATAAATTAATTTCCTTTTATTTCCCACCCTTTCTTCCCTTTACCCCCGAGACACTTACCTGCTTCGCTACAGCTGAATTAACATTGCCTTTCATGGACCTGACGAGAAATCTCTCTTCCACGCCCACCAATTCCCCAACACGCTTCAATTCAGGGCTTAAATTCTCCCAAAGTGTCAAATAAGCCAGCCAATCCATACTAGTCCATTGATTGGCCAAGTAAGTGGGTGTAACCTATAAAAAACGAGAAAAATCTTATTATATCTATTTCATTGGATTGAAGAAAGAAATCTGATTGGATTTTACTTGATAAATCACGTGCAAGTCACTTTCTAACGAAAAATTGCGTCTTGCTTTCTGAAGTTCGCCTAAAACCACTAAACTTTCGTCTGGCGAGAGCGCTGAGGCCAAACAAGCTTGACCCAATTGCGTTGGAACGTAGCGAACGTCTTCAGTTCCATCCACAGTTTGTGTTCTAATAAAGAAATTGCTCAATTATAAGATTAGTGTGTAGAAACCAATGAAATATCACCTAAGAAACTCGTTTTTCTCCAAAAATTCAATGGAGTTTACGATTAACGACTCGGAAACTCTACGTTCCGGGTCGCTTTCCCTCCAAGAGGCTGCCAATAGCGTACAATTCGCATAAATCTCAACATCAGAAGGTTTTGTAGCCACTCCACTGGCTATAACCTAAAGAAAAAGTTTAAAACCATCGAACATTTAGAAATTCATTAAAATCGATTTTTTTACCTCCAAAATGGCTCTCTTCATGCTCTCAGCTAAAGTCTCATCGCCAGCTTTAGCTAAACAGCTCTGTACAGGCTTCAATTCAGCTTTTATAAGCTTCTCAACTTGTTTCTTCTCATGCTCTTGGCAAATCAAAATACTTTCTCCTAAAATAGTATGTTTTAAATTATACGGCTTTGAAATCGATTTGAATACCTTCGACATCAACGCCTTGCCTTCCTGCCCTTCCCACCATTTGCCGATAGGCTAGGACGTCAATTGGAGATCCTTGGAAGAACGCCGAGCGGATAATAACCCTCCGAGCTGGTAAATTCACGCCAGATGACAATGTAGACGTGGCTACGAGCACTCGTAAGGCTCCCGAGCGAAAAGACCCTTCTATAATATCTCTTTCTTCCATAGTCAAACCTGCATGGTGAAAAGCTACGCCAAATCGAACCGTTCGAGCTAGAACTGGGTCTAATCCCGCTGGACAGCGCTTTAAGTGCTCCAAAACCTCCATTAACTTCGCTGCAACCAACTGTGACCTCAACTCAGAACGCGTGGAGCCGATTGGATCGTTCTGGGGCGAATCAGCTGGTTTACCTAAATCCCAAATAATTAAAAAGCATTACTTTAATCGCTTATTTTATGTAACAGTTGGTTCAGACCTATATTAAAGAACTCGCTGGAAACATTTTCGGCCAGTTTCTCACACCAGGCTTTGCTAGGGCAGAAAACCAGGACGGAATGCCCCATTAGCAGCGTTTCCAAGCAAAGATGGACCAAATGATCCGAGTCATTCTAAAAATGGAAGGAAAATCTATACTATTTTATCTAATTTGATTGAAAAAAACGATTTTTAATTACCTGGAGGGGAACGATAGGACGTAATGCCTTGACAGAAATAATTTGGGAGTTGTAGAGCGCGTTTCCTATTTTGATGTACTCAGTCAACGGAATAGGGCGAAAATCGGTTCTGTATAAAGCTGAATTTAGCCACTGAGCCAATAAAGGCAAATTCGGGAGAGTAGCAGACATTCCGATGATTTGAAGCGCTTTTGGAGAGCTATTACGGCTCATGTACTGCAACTTGGTGAGGAGAAGCTCTAACAAATAGCCTCGATGAGGATCGCTCAACAAATGAAGCTCATCCACGACCACAATTCCTAATTGGGCCAACTGATTTTCTTCTAATAACCTGGAAATATACATAAATGACAACGTTTGCTAAAAAACAAGAAAAGTGACACTAATTTTACTTGTTCACTAAGCTGTTGGCCTTTTCTATCGTACAAATGGCAATATCAAGTGCTTGGAATCCACCTGCTGGGGCATGACTGCCCATAAAACCACCTATTTTCAAGCCTTCTTCTTGGACTAGGTTCTAAAATATAAAATTATTAATTTTATTAACTAAAAGACTTTCGAAGAAATGCAAGACGTTTTACATGTAAATAATGCATCTTTTCACGGGCTAAGGAAATGTATGGGACGATAAATAAGGCTTTTTTCTTGCGTTCCAAGACGGATTTGAGCATTAGAATCTCCGCAACTAGTGTTTTACCTAAGATGGAAGTTCTTAAGGTTACTCAAATGAATTCAGAAGGATTTAAGGAATTTACCAGCTGATGTTGGAGCGGAATAGACTAAATTTTTGCCTGCTAAAACGCCATCCAAGTTAAGGCATTCGACTTGCCAAGGAAACATCGATATAACGCCATTTTCGGTGTATTTCTTTTTAAGATAAAACAACAGAAAATTGAGAAAACATTAGAGAATTTAAAGGTGGACTTACAT
Organism: Lepidurus arcticus; assembly: GCA_003724045.1. NCBI lineage: Eukaryota > Metazoa > Arthropoda > Branchiopoda > Notostraca > Triopsidae > Lepidurus > Lepidurus arcticus. The sequence goes on along the minus strand of RJJA01000271.1, from coordinate 74,137 downwards.
TTAAAATGGATGTTGGCAAACCCCATGCAGCTATTTTAGCACGAGAATTAGGGGTCAAGGATGTAAAAGAGCTTAGCTGTGCGTTTTTATTGCTTTTGGCTTTATTTGAAGTAGTTGTTGAGCCAGGGAGAGGAGTAGACGTTGAAAATGAAGTTTGGAATTCTCGTGAACTTGACTGACTTAAAACCTTTTTATTCGAACGTAATTGGGTTTGCGAATTACTTGAGGAATTGATTAAACTGCTCATTTTGTATATTTCATTACAAGAAACACGAAGAAAGCACAATTGGCCTTTATGGCAATAAATGAATTACAAATTTGACACTTCAACCGCCGTGAGAATCAAAACACTACTGCAGCGCTTCCAGCGACAAGAAATCGAAAATATTCCCGACGTTTCTTTATTATTTAAATAAAAGCGGCAGATTTACTAAAAATTGCATACATAAGTCAAGCCTATAATGAAATAAAAATGTAATGAAGGCATAATGATGTTACAAGAATTACATTGGTTTTCAGAAGAATTCGATGTATTTTATCAACGAAAGTAAATTTCTTAAACAAAGCATTATTCTGTTAAGCGAATATTCATGGTTTTATTTAAGATTTTCATTGTTGAAAAACCGTTATTGACGCTGCGCATTGCTTATAGCGTTTTCAACTGGGAACCCTGGTGCAACACTTTTTGCCGTGAATGCCACAAATTCACTATTGCAACACTCAATTTTGTGGCACAACACACAATTTTGTGGGATTCAGTGCAAAAACTACTGCACGAGGGTTCCCATCAGTTGAAAACGCTAGTGCGTCGCGGTAGGCTTGTAGGGGCGCCGCGAACGAAAAAGTTTGAGAACCCTTGGCTTCGACTCTTGTGTCAGTCATTAGTGAGAAAAAATAGCCACTTTTCTTACGAATGCTTCTTTCTTATAATCTAAATCTCTTAAGTGTTCTCAACATTCGAGGTAAGATTTCCCCAAAACGATTTCAAGGAATCTTGTCGATAAAACACACACCTCCTCATATAGTTGTTCATAGATACCGATTTACTCTGTAACAGCATTATTCAAAATAAATCATGAAGCTAATAAATCACGATAGACTCTTTGTTACCACTATAGTTTGGGAATGTCCTTATTATAAAGCAAACTACATTCCTTATTTACAACAAAAGCTTTGGGATGTTCTCCGTCTTCTTCATGCGGAATTCCCACTTTTGCGCAATCCAAAACTTCTGGATATGATAGTTTCTAGACGTGCAAGTACCACCTACGGCAATTGGCTTTTGTTTACGATCAAGGACACACATTTTTCTTCCTCCAAAAGAAACTCACACGCATGACTCGGTACTTGATGACATCCTTGATTCGTTCCTTGATGTAAATATACTCTTGCTCGTCGTAGTAACCAAGGTCACCTGTCCCCCTCTTGAGTACAAGCTTCTGTACTCCAAAAAAAAAGAAAACTCTGAAATAATTCCTAGAACCCAATTTTACGTAATCTAAAACGAAATTACTTCTGGATTGTCAGAGTAATCTTTCATCATCAAACATGGACTTTTGAAACACAACTCTCCAGGATGATAAGGTCATAGTACTTCTCCTGTATTCTCATTACAACTTACACAAAAATATGAGTTTCGATGAGTTGTAAATTGTATTATAATTTTACCTTCAGTTCATTACAAAACAACACATGTCCAACTGTTCTTACTCTCTGAAAAAGAAAAGACGTCATGTTGGAAATTAGGACTTCTGAGCGTTAAATTGAATGCCGTTTTCCTTGTATATAGGAGATCATTTGTTCCAAAGCAAAGAATCCCTTGGCAAAAGGGAGTTTTTGCTATAAACCAAAATTAATTTATTAAAACGATCGCAAACCCCTAAAATACCAATTTAAAAGTTTTATTTTAAAAATAAACTTTTGTTATATATAGAGACAGTTAATTTTAATAAAACTTACTTGAAAGTAAGTATACCGAACTCAGGAGTTTCTTTCTGAATTATTCTTCCAACTTCGAATGTCCCTCCAACTGCGAAGATCTTGACGCTCGTCGTCAAGTCGTAATTGTCAGCTATTGTTTTTTTTTATAATTATATAGCATTGGAGACGTCTTCAAGCACGGGTGTGGATCTCTCCTTACGAGATTCTTTTACTAGTTAAACTCAAAAGCCATATTCTAACTTTGGGGTAGATATTGACTACGAACTTAGGATTTCACAACTACAGCGATATAAGGGGTGTGCATTACCCCTTTAGGCAGCCCCGTAGATCCGCTATAGTGTACGGCATACACATAAATAATTAATAACGTCTACCGTTACTGCTTCCGGAAACGCTACCCAAAAACCCCACCAACAGCACGTTTACTCTCTTAGTCAACTTACGTAATTATGTGATGAAAATTTCGTTTTATGTACCTGATCCATCGTCAGCTAAAAGCTCCGCTACAGGCGTACAACCCTCAAAAGCGACAATAACGAATATTTCTGTAATTGTAGGACATCTAGGGGTAGCCATGACCACTGTTTGTATCGAACAAATGGCACAAGTCACCGACTACAAATTTCGGTTGGCAGTCGTTAGCAGCGTAGCCAATTCACCTTCATAATAGTGATAATTAAACACGCTAACTGGCTAACTGCTCAGCGACATTTAAGGTGTAAATAGTCATTTTTTACCAGAAGTCAGAAGTGGATTAGCGATGGTAGTACAACCGCCGCACGCCCAAACTGCATAGCAATTAAAAACTCCATGTGGTTTGAGGCATACAAGCCTAAAAATCTCCTTCGGCAAAACCACGTTTATTCAGAGCAGACACAACTTTTTTCCTCTGAGCTGGATATTCACCACAGCGAAAGGATTTGCCTGTTACCGTGTCGGTCTTTTCAAAGTAACCAAAACAAGAGGCACACAATTGAATCAATTTGTATATGTGGGAAGAAAAAGATTGATAAAAAAATAGTAACTGAAAAGGAAATTTGAAACTCACGAAGTAGAGTCTGTCGCCGTAATGTGCCATGTTTGCCTCCAAGGCTTGGGAAACGTAGTCGGTGATTTGTTGTCAGAGGGATGATTTCCGACAATTCTTTTTCTATGATGACTCGATAATCCTCGCCCTCATATAACCCAAGATGGAATAATTGAAAAGGCAGTGTAACCCAAACATAAAGCCTCGACAAAAGCTTAACAAAATCAAAAATAAGTCTGCTCAAGTTTAGCTTCATTTCTGATTAAAATTCACAAATTCTCAAACTGAAATTCTCGAGGAACTGAAGTAATCTATATCTAAAATTAAGCCCAAGAGATAATTTCTAATCTTTTGGGGACAAAACCAATGCGCATTGTGTTAAGGCAATCGGTTTGAATCTTTTTAAGGAAACTCTTCATAAAATAATAAGTCTTGTTTACCTAAAATGTAAAAAGAAACATTTCCTCACTGTAAAATTCCTGTCTTTATATCGCTTCATAAAGGAAAAAATATATTAGCTTGAAACCAATCTCTCTGGAAATTATAGCAAATACTTTTCGGGAGATCTCGCTTGGTAAGAATTTCGTCAATGCAGTAATCCACAACTATTGTTTTCTATCACCGCTAGGTGTCGTTTATTTCTCCAACAAATCGGCGTTGATAAAATCGTCGTTGCAGCTAACTTCGGCAGCACCTAGTTACTCTGCAATTACCACCTAATATGCATAAAAATACAGTTTAAAGATTTTCGTGCTGTAAGCTTTAACTTGCGCATAAATTTTCCTATTGTTTACATTCGCCCAAACTGTTCATATAGATAGTTCATTCCAAAAAGCTCAGCCGCGTTCTGTGCCGTATATTTAGGCAAATGAGGGACATTTAGACCTACCTTGACAGCCCAGAAAATAAACACCAAAGTCAAGTACGGTGTCTAAGGATTCGACCTAAGGCTAACTACTATTGATTTCTCTTTTTCCCTTTCATTCCCTCCTCTACTATAACCTACTAGCAGCGTAATGTCCTAAGGTACCCTAGGGTGATTTTGCGTTCCTTTACCGAGAGGTGGCAGACATGGATATCCTAAGGATATATGTTCTTAACGATCAAAAGGGGGATCCCCAGGTCGTTACATTATATTGTCCATGTATATTACCGTCGGAGTAAAAAAATATAAAATAAAACTTAATTTCTTGCTCTTTTCCGAAACAACAATACACAGAAAAGTAATTCGTTTTAAATAAAAACTGCGGAATGTATTATAGATGCGGTTGTGTGACGTCCTGATATCACGGTTCCACTAATGCTGTTTACGGAAACATTTTTTTTTACTTCAAGCTTTCGGATGGTTAATTTTATCATTATCATCGGAAGGAAGGAAAGGGACAGCGAGTAGAGAACTTGAGATTAGAATCTAACATGCTAAAAAAATTGAAATAAAATTAAACTTGGTAAACAAAATCCGAAAAATGGGAAAATGCACTGGACAAGTCTGATTGTAAGAACCCAACAAAGACTCGTTGGTCAACTTTTTACGTACATAGAGCTTACAAAAATGGCATGGTTTTTTTTCTCAGCAAATTGAACATGGGAAGGCTCTAGAAGTTTTTGTAAAACCCCGCCTTCTTACTTCTTCTCTCATCTTAATAACAAACACAACATGGAACCTACAGATGACTAGAACTGCTCCATAGCGGCATTATTTGAAACTACGTACTGTACCATAACTTTTCTTACGCAATTTCTAAATAACGTATCATGTTTTGACCCATGCCTTGGTAATATGTATAATTGTATGTGTGTATGTGGGTGTGTCTTATTGCGTCATCAATTATTATTATTATTTTTTGCAGTCAATTGAGATTTGATACCAACATCACAGGGAATATAGCATAGCTACCAAGATTCTGGTTATCGTTAGCCCGCCCCTTCTTCATTTCTGTTCACCGAAACGAAGCACAAGAGCAAGAAAAAGTACGTTCTGTTTTGCATAAAAACTCGCTTCGTAATGAAGGAGGCTGTAAACAGATTTTTGCCCCCAAAAGATTCAGCCTAAAAAATAAAAATTGAGAGGAGCTTAAAGGGATTAACAATTGCTACAGAAGTAGTGGGGGGGGGGCAATGGGGAGGCGTTTTGTTTTTTTAGTACGTGACTCTTTTTAATTACCTTCTCCGCGCAAACTAATTAGCATGCAGCATGGGTCAAGTTAAAAGAGCTGTAACTCCGCCTCCTTTCGCCAACGATAATAAAAACAAAAACAATTTTTTTTAAAGAAATGATATTACTCTCCGAGACATTTTTTTCATTTTTTTGTTTACTAGGTAGGATGCATATTTTGATTTTCTTGGACAAATGGTCCTAACCCTAATAAGTACGAACTGCGAATAGGCAGTATTTTTTTTCATCATACTACATCCCCCCCCCCCCCGTTTTTTGTTCTTTCGACGTTTTGCACAGTACATTCCGTCGAGGACAAGTTCTTGTTGGGAAAGTTTATTGCTTAACCCAATCCTTGATGGTCCAGTAGGGTATTTGTTACCTCGGAGAAGGACAACAGAGGACTCCGCTCCGACCGATCGACGGATACGACGAGTTGTGCGGATCGACAGCCGGACTAGATTTAAAATTCATTACATTATTTAATTATAAATATAAATGAAATTCAAATTATTCCCAATGTTGTGCCAAGCTAGAACCCACACCACAAAGCGAGAAAAAAGCGTAAAAATTCAAATAACAAGCGTAAGAAATGTTAAAAACTATAGAATAATTAAGTAATTTGTGATGTTTTAGACCTAACCCAATTAGATAAACCGTTTCGAAATTTGTCTAACGTAAGCTTATGTATTACAACTATACAGTATATAATAAGCTAACCTAATAAAAGGAGGTAAGTCAGAAGGATAATAAAGATGAATTGATTTTTTAAAATATGACGTAATATTCAGTTGGGATTAACTAATTACGAAAATGTGCATAAAGTTAACACACATGCTATACATGTGCGAAATAAGAAAGGAGGAATGCAAAAAATAACAACCTTCGTTCATTTTAACGCACATTTTTAAGAGGAACAATAATATGAAACTAATTTTGAATTTTTGAATTTTAAGATTTAATTTATTAGGGAAAATTAGAAAGCTATCCTAATTTCAGCTAACTTACCAACTAAAAATACACATAGAAAAGAAAGATAGGACAATTAACTACTTTTTAATATTCCACCTAGTCAACATTGGATTAATTTTTCATGTTGGTGTTTTAATCTTCGATGATTTTTTTTAAAAAAATAAAATTGGCATAAGTTCAGCTAAACTAAACGTAACAATACATGATGGAGAAAAGAACGGGATGACCTAATTTAAAGGAAAACATTCTATAATTTTTTCTTTATGCATTCTCAAGTATTAACGTATTTTGATGAGTTACTATTGAATTAAATAATTGTTCTTTGTTGAAGAAAAAAATTAATAAATAAGGTCGTAGATATTCTTGCACAAGTTAAGCCAACCTACATTTCAAGAAAAGAAAAAAAAACGAAGGAGGAAGGACAGAAGATAAGGTACGAGACAATTATAGAGTACAAGAAAAACTGGGCGTGAAGGTTGAAGGTAAGTTACAGGTGATGACGTCACGACGCAAGATTTTTTCCGGGTGACATGACACGGACCGTTTTATGTGTTTTGTTTTGTTTGATTATTCGGAAAGAGAAGAAGAAGGTTTGCGGACGACAAAAAGAGGGGTTAAAAGAAGGGGAGTAGGTTGGTACAACAACCAGCATGCGAAGCATATACCCTGTACCCGGGTATTATCGTGTCAAAGTGCGACAGCTCAGACAGAAAAGAGAAAAGCAATCTGCAGGATACAAAGGAAGCATAGCAAATTAGCCGCTCAAAATTTTCATAAAACAGACGACGGACAAAACGGACAACATTTCAACCCTCAGGCTAATACCCCCCCCCCCCCCAAACATGGACCCCAAAGCTAAAAAACTAACCGACACTTGGGAGAAAAAAAAACCCTTTAAGAACGTTCTTAAATGGGCATTTGTTCATTAAATACATATGGTGTTTCATGAATATGCAGAAACTTATTTTTTTTTCAAATAACCTTATTTAGATGTTTTTAGTTAACATATGTAAACACCTATTTTATACTTTTTGAAAGTTAAGTAATTCTTTGAAGGATAAGACTTTTAAGTATTTCTGGTATCATTTGGAGGTTTAAATAATTATCGTACTAAGATAAGTCTTTAAAACCTTAATGCTGCTTTGAAATAGTGATAACTAGGCATTGTAAGGTTTATTTCACGGTTCTGTGTATGATTTACGTTTTTATAAAGGCTACAATCGAGTCCAATTGAAACGCTGCCGTAGCGTCTCGGGACTTAACGGTACTTCGTAGCGTTACCCCGGCTTGCCTTCGTGGCCGCTCTGTTCCCCCGCTTCTTCGGTCCACCGTCGATCGGCCTTAAAGGTAACCCGGAGTAACGCCCAGAGTCGCGGCCTTTGATCAGGACAAGTACATGCGCTCCAGCAGTTCCATTTAGGACCCAATGATAGTTAAATCACATAGGAAAAGATACTCCGACGCCACTAACGAAAATTATGAGCCTAATTAATTGGGGTAAGATATTGAACTTAAGAAGTAGTGAGGTACAAGCCAAGCGGGGAAAACGGGTGCCGAATAAAAGCGAAAACCAAGTCAAGATGCGGTAAAATTTGACAAAAAGCTCAACGAAAAAGGGACGACAACTCACTGCGGTGCGTGGTGATGGTGGTGGTACGACGGGTAAGAGTAGTACTGATGGTGTGGCCATACCTCGCTCCCGGCCTCACCGTATAGGTAATGCGAGGTTAATCCAGTGGGTACCCGTGGAGGGGATGTTGATCCCATGCGACTCCATTTGCACGCATTACTTAGGTTGAGGTCCAGCCCGGCTTTCAGCGAGGAATGCGGGGTGGTACTTCCGTTGGTACTGCCTACACCAACCCCAGCGCCATGGGGATGGTGCGCGTGGTGAGGGTGGTGGTGTTGGTGGTACTTTTTGGCCTCGTGGAGGGTATCTTGGTTGTTCTGTGACGGAATGGCACTGTACCCACCGTGGTGGTTCGCCACCGAAACGGTGGGGTCGCTTATCAAAGTCACTACACTCGCACTAGAGTCGGGATGGTTGGGTGCCCCTACCCCACCTGCACCCCACATGAGAACTGTTTGTCGGGTATCATTGTTGGTCGTATAACTACCTTGTTGCTGAGCGTTGGCGGCACTTTCGTTGCTACTCGAGTTACTCCGGCTGTCACCTGAAACGGTGGGTACCGCAATGGGTACCCCGTTTTTATCCTGACCAGGTACCCCACCGGTGCTACCCGGAGTGCTCGCATTACTCTTTGGCAACAAACCGTTAACCGGATTCCCATGATCACCAGCCGCCTTGCGTAAGGTCGCCCGCGAGAGCCGGTGGTAGGAATGGCTGTCGACCGACCCATTCCCGCAATCCTCCGACCCCGCAGATTCCATAGTGGTCTCAACGCTTAACCGACTCATCCCCCCCCCTCCTCCCCCTCCTACTGGATTGTATTTGGAAGTGTCGCCGGAACTAGGTCCAGGACTCGTATACAGTTGTGGCATTCCGACCCCGACACTGGCCTCGTAGCCAGGCGGCAAGAACCCGTTTCCGGTGGTGGCATGGTGGACGTACGGTGAGTACTCGGTCGGGTAGTACCCACAGCCGCCCACCCCGGCCAGCCCTCGGTAGCCGTGAAAGAGATTGTCGGTAGATAAGAACCTGTTGTCCAACGCTGGGTAGAAGGTCGGGAGGTGGTTCTGGAGGTTGGGTAAGGTTTGCATGTTCTGCTGGTGGTGCATGTACAAACCCGGGTTCTCGCCCGAATACGCGGCGGGACTCGCCGTCATCGACGTAGGGTAGACCCCGGCCGGGTAAGCTGCCGCCGCTGCCGCAGCCGCGGCCGTCGGGGTCCACGCCGGGGTCTCGGGCAGGTACTCGGGCGTCCCTACTTTTCTTTTCGTGCGACACGTGGTAAGAAAGTCCCGTAACTGGCTCTTGTAGCGGCGCCCGAGCCGCTGTGATTGGAGGGCCACTTCCTGGTCCATTAGGTAGCTACTAGCAAGCCCTGCGTCCAAGTAACTCACTTTGAAGTCCATGGTTCGTTTCCCCAGCAGGTCGCGACCTTCTTCCTCCCTAATATTTGCAAAGAAAGAGAGAGAAAGAAAAGCCCCCGATTCAATTACACGCTACGGGGAGCCACATCCATCATTGTTATACCAAGCTATGACAAATAGTCGGTTCCATTGGCTTAAAGACATGCTATTACCCTACAATACCTATCGATACCTCTGCTTTTACTTCAAAACACTTTTTGAAGGAAAAACTTTCAGAAACTATAAATAATCCTAATGCATTCTTTACATCAAAATCTACTTTATTTAATTTAACAGCAGTTTCATAAAGTAGTAATGTAACTTTCTTGTAGTAACTTCAAGACGCTTTCAAAAATGCTTTCAAACTACTAAGTAATCTTAGAATTTGTAAACAATTAGATCTAATTACACACAATTAAAAGGACCGACTGTCAGCGATTCTATAATTATTAACAAATGGTAGTTATCAATCAACAAAAGCGATTGAAAACTGTAGACGAACTGATCCTAATGACGCCAACCGTTATTGTAATGAGGGTAATACGTCACATTCAGATTGAATCACATTAAGACGCTTGGGATGTTTTTCGCTTTCGTTTGTTGGTTGATGCGAATATCGTCTTTTCCATCTGTAAAGGTATACGAAAGGCATGTAAAGGATAACTTACATGAGAGGTCGATGGGTACTGATGATAAAGTCTGGTTTGCTGTTCTTGTACACTAACCGCGACGAAGTTTGCAACCACTGCCACTGTCCCTCTTTGGCTTGCAACCGGTATGCTATTAATCCTGATGCTCCTGTTTTGAGTACTGTTTGGGAGCATTCACCACAGTCCCGAGCCAAACCAGGAAAACAAAACAACCAAAGAGAAAGAAAAAAAAATAAAAAGGATAAATACAGCACTCTTAATTATGCGATGACGAATGTTTACGTTCTTGATGGGCACTCGCCACGTAAGCCAGGTCGTCGTAATGGACTAGATCGTATCCCCCCATGGTCGACATTTCCGTATCCGTATATCCCAGTAGGGATTTTCCCCTGTCAATATGCAAACATCACATGAATAAGTAGACGTTTACAGTACGGGGGAAAACAATACATTACAACAGCACTCTATACCTTTTGCAATTGCTTCCCCAGAAACAAAAGATCACAATCAGACCCTTTTACAAAAACCCCTAAAACCACCCGCACCCTTTCTAACACGAACACACCTTTTCAAACCAAATGATCCCTTTCCTGTACATAAATATATATACAAATATACACCGTATACAGCTTCTACCACACATCGTCGCACTTGGTTTCAGTTTCGACCCCAAAACATGCCTAGGCAATAACCTTTTCAACCAAAACGCCAAACTGTCATGAGGCTCGCCAAAAACGTAAACAATGAAATGTAAACAATAGCGAAGGTTCTGCACTCCAACGCTTTATACTAAGCTGATTCATACAGTAAGTTTATGAGTGATTCGTGAGATACTTATGCGCTATTTTATTGCGTTGCTTGTCTGGTGTGAAAGAAGTGTAACTAAAAAAGTGACACTAAATCAAAGCATGCCCCAGGCGATGAAGACGCTTCATATAGGCTAAGATATTAACTTTAAAAGCTTATATTAGTGAAGTTAGTACATTCTAAGTTTCTAAAATTTTACAATAAATTCTTTCTACATAACTGCATAGAAATCTGGTGAATTTTGGTTAAAGATTTTTTTGTAATCCGTGTCAATGAGCATAGGTAAAATACGTAATTTTAAACAACATATACTTTTCACAATAACTAAATCCTAACCATTTAAAATTTTCCGCTAGATTCCTGATACGTAACCGCAACCAAATCACAATCGTTATAACGAAAGCTCACAATGCTCCAAAACTAAATTTTACAAAAAAAATCCGTTTAGCTGCGCGGCGCTGGTGACATACTTCCCATAGGTTTAACATAATGATTCGACATAGTTTAAGTTTAATTTAATAAAGATAGATTTAACGGTTTTACACCTCATTAGAGGACAACTAAAGTAGAGAACACTTCCAATAAAATAGCTAGCAATTTCATCCCTTTTCAGTGGCCTAACTCTATAATCATGTTTTGCCGATTCTTGTAAAGTAAACAAAAGCATTTTGTTACGCTATTTAGTTATCTTTGTCGGTTCCACTTACATGTAATCTTCATTCCCACTGTCCCACCCTTCTATAATAATGTCGCCATCTCTCCATGTCCCTTTCTATATTTCTTTCTTTCCCTCTCTCGCTCTGTATCTTTCATTTTACCTCTATACCAGTTCTCTCTGTGTCTGTATGTCTCTGCCGTCTGTTTTATGGCACCGGGAAAGGATATATCGAATGCCGCATGTTGTAACAGTAACGGCAAACACATACATATATTCCCTTTCCCTGGCCGGCGCGCATGCATTCGGAAAGTTCCAGTGTTGGGTGGCTAGTGTGTAATTAGGTCCCGGAAGCAGGAAGAAGAATGAGGTAAAGGTTCAAGTAAGGGTATTATGGGCGTGTCGATGGCCATTGGGGAGATAGCACAGCCTGGCGTCAAAGGGCGTCGACGACGGCCAAAATAAAAAAAATAATGTTATTTCTGGGATCCCCGGTTAACGACTAACGTCAGAAAGTGCACATGTCCAAACTTGAAAAAAAATGTACTAAAGTCATAGCAAAGGTTTCTCTCCATTTTCCCTCTATAACTAGACCCTATTATTTCCTTTTTTTATTTTTTTTAGCTACAGGAGGTTAGCCAAACTCCCTTCTGTGTCTTAACCTGACCCCAAACTCTAACCTTGTGCAAACCTTGTACTTACCAAGTACCTTGGTACGGTACAATATGCGAAATATGTTGTTCCTGGGTTCTTTTTGTGGCATTATTTTTCGTCTTATATTATTATATAGATATATATACATTATTATGGTATCGTAATCCGGCCAGGTACTCGTATAAAGCGTCGGTTCTAGTCATACGGGTCATCGATTAGACGTGGTCAATACTCTGTATCTACGTTTTTAGTAATACAAAGTATAAGGTTTCTCCGGTGCGCGCAGAGCCAATAACTTGCGCAAACAACCCTTGCTACTGCGCTGTTCCACTCAATCTTTCGACAGCTTGATTGTTCGAAAGTTTCCCCTCCAAGAACCTATGACGTTGGTCCCTTCAACCAATCATTGATCAAAGCTTATATAGAGACAAAATCCCCCCACCTCGCTCTCTCCTATATGTATATCCCATCTCTTGAATGCTTACCACGCGGGTTCTTGCTCCTTATTTTCAATGTATTGTATTTTACTCTCTGTCTCTGTACTTTACCTCTGATCCATGGAAACCAGGGCCAAATCCAGGCGATGTTTACTTTTGAACATGGTGTCTTTATGAGGAAGTTCCAACAAAGATGGCGGCCCAAACGGAGTGCACAACGCAAACAACGCTAGCGGAGGTTCTTCGCTTTTCGTGTTTTGACCATGTAACACTTTGATTCTACCTCGAACATCCAATCTCTGCCAAAATCAAACAATTTTTAAAAAACGTTAGACCTGAAATAAATCCGTTACTCATCAAATATAACAAAACTCCAACATTACAAAAGCAAACACAACGTGACATAACGCAACATACAGCACAACATGACATAAACAAACAACATAACGTAAGCTCGACAATAGGCTTAGGCCTTTGAAACTTTCTAAAAACTCCTTAACATGAAAATATAACCTACAAGATATGTCATGGTACATATAAGTGGTAAAACAATATAGACAATAATAATAATGTAAGGATACCCAACTCCTCACCCCAACCCTTTTTATGAAGAAATAAATGATCGGTAACATGCTTAAGCCTACAAGCCGTATTATACAAAAAAATCTGAATAATACAATTATGCAAAATCAATAAGTATACATATTAAAACACGGTATATTTTGTTAACTAGAATTAATTTTAAAATCACATAAAATAGTCTAAATTAACCAAACAAACAAGTAATATCCGCCTAGTTCTTATTTGGAAAAATAGCATCGATAGCCTACGCTAGTACTAGTAAAAAAAGCATCGACATTGGCAAATAATTGAAACAAGCACAAAAATCACGAGTAAGAAATACAAGGAATTGACCAGAAAAATTATAGTTAAAAATAAATAAAATTCAGAAAGGAGAGTATCTAAAATTAAAAATGGTTAAGATAAGGAAAAAGAAAGATAAATGGGTTTAGGAAGGGAAGTTCATTACCAAGAAACCTGAGGTGTTGTCCAAGAGGCATCGAAACCGGACAGTGAAAGATCTTTCGAGATGATGGCAATGATCTGTGCGGAGCGCGTCCAATACGGATAAACCGGACTCTGCAGGTACTTGACTGTTCCAGGACAACTGTCGCTGGAGTTCTTCCCTGTCTTCTGAATGGACCAGTTCATACACAGATTGATGGACCACATCCGACTACCAAGTTCACGGAAAAACGAAACCAAAAATCCATAAGTTTCTACAAATCATATCAAAACTGCACACATTCCTGCACGGTCCAAAATCGACATACAGAGGGGGAAAGGGAGACAAAACAAAAGGCAATACACGTCTGGAGTACCCAAATCATTGCCAGGTGTCTTGGAAACCTTCCTTTTCCAAAAGCGGGGTACCCTATATACCTTTTACAGGAGAAACATTTGGCCCCATGAACCGGTGATGTGATCGCAAACCGTAGCCAAAAAGGTGCCTGGTATAATTAGTCGTCCAGGTGGGGACTTCCAAAACTAAAGTTTTTTTTTTTTTTTTTTTTTTTCCGGGGAAGAGAACCATATGGGTGCCCTTCACAAACCCGTCAAAACTAAACATTCGCATTTCCTTGGGGGGGGGGGGGGAGAACTCTATAGTCGCGAAAGGTTTTTAGATGAGTTGAGAACAACGGTTCTTATTTAGCTCTTATTTTCCATTTTCCGCTCTATACAGGACTGTATTGGCACGTAGAATGCGACGTTTTCTTTTCTTCCTTTTTTATTTATTATTTTTCTCCCATTTATTATTCGATTTACTTTCATACAATTGAACGTATTAAAAAAGGGAAACTGATCCAGCACAAAACTGGTCTGGCTTACGTAATGAGTCTACTCGCATAAGCTTCATAATAAAGCTTAGCCCCTGTCTCCTTTTCATGTTCAGTTTCGCAATACGTGGATCGGGTTCGTTAAGTACAACGACTGGAAGCTGATTGGCACAGGATGCATTATCGTCACGCACGCAGTGTATACGATCTTTCTTCGCGGGTTTTTATCAATCGCGAACCATCATGAAAGAAACTTCCTATCGTCCATATCGCGAGATCTCGAAAGGAAGGTATTTTTTTAGGGAGGGGATTTATTTACTCCCACACTCTTCCCTTCAAATTAACTTTCCCGGGAATATAAATCTCTCTATCTCTCTGCAGCGCAACAGATTTCGCCATAATTTTATAACCACGTTCTGTGCGATAAAATTACAAATTAAAATTCCATTAAAAATACGCTCCTTTATCAAGCAGTAAATTAAGAAGACCGTAAACTTCCATGTAAGAAATTCCTTAAAAATCCTATACAATTTTTTCCCAAAAACCCACCGAGCTATAAATTAACATTCTTCAATAAATTCAAATTACCCGTGGTTAAACTCAACTCAAACTCTTCAAATAGAATTTAAAATATCTGGAAGTTATACAGTGATTCACTTATAATTTCAGAACTAATTTTGAATTTTCCAAAAATAAGTTAATTGATAAGAACTAAAAATTCCCATACTAATTACAGACTTCACTATACTAAAATAACACATTTCAAACAAGGTATTACAACGTCCATACACTCGATCCAAACATTATTTTTTTCTTAAAGAAAACCAATACACTATACTACTAAAATTCCGATTTTTTGCGATATCGATGAACTCAAATGAGATCGTTCTGATCGGATAAAATTAATTAATTTCCCTGCATTTCAAGACCACGAAGGAAACCTATAAATCAAACCCCAATCTTAACCGAAAGGAATTTAGTATTTAAGGAGTCTGACTTTTTATTGGTTGATGGTGAATACCGAGCGCATTCCCTCCATACACTTTCGCTTCTAGCTTGTCTGAAATCCCACCGGAGGTTCTAGGTTTTCCCAACTTTATTTATGATTTTAAGAATGTGCGCGCGCAACACTTTTAGACGCGAGAGAGAGACTAGACTATGGTTTGTGGGTTTTTGAGGGCTTGGGAACCATATCAACGATTCCCTGACTTATAATACAGTGCTACGGACATAGAGACCCTTCTGTGCTAAAACAAATAAAAAATAAAAATGGCCGAGTCTAACATCCTTGTCAGTCTTCTTTTTTCGTTTTAATTTTTGTTCACAGGGTGAAACAGTATAATCAGGAAATAAAGCTCGGGCAACAAGAGATATCTTTATAGCTGATCCCGCGTGGCTTGCTTTCTCATGTTTTTCCTACGGACCAACGGTGATGCCCCCCGTTGCTTTTACTGATAGAGACACAACTCATCGCTTGGAACCATAAGGATATCTATCTGAGCATAATCTCCAGGAGCTTCTCTGTCTTCCTCATCCCCAATAAAGAAAGCAAGAAAATACAGAAATATTTTTTTGGGACAAGATCCGTATAGAGAGAAACGGATAGAACAGTTATAGACATGTCCCACTGAGTTGAGCAAAGAAATAGGGTGTTTGCATCACAAAATAACGCGGGATTCCTCAACCGTAGCATTTCCTGGCTGCCAAAGAACTCGGTAGATTTAACATAAAAACGAAATATAATAAAAAGAAGAAGCAAATAGCCGGTAAAATAAGAAAAGGATCTCCCTGGAAGTCGCTTATTTAGTCTTCAAAAAGGACAAAATAAGCGACTTCCAGGCTTTTTTTCCTTTCTTTTAGTATTAAATGTATACATTACTAGTTACTTTGTCGAGGAAAACGCCTTTTCTGTCGACATTTCCTGCATTCTTTACTCAGGGGGACTTATTATTAGTTTACTTCAATCATAAGAGGTCCTTCGCATGTCACATAAGTAACTCTCCAACGCAGGCCCGGGAGTGAGGTCTAACACAAGCACGCCTGGACCGCGGGAGCTACGGGGTCACCGACTGGCGGGGCACGGGGACGCCACGACCAAACAATAATGCGTTAAAGGAACAAAAAATTAAGCATGGAAGAGTCCAAGAAAGGAACAAGACAGTCAATGTTTTAACCAACAGAACATCACTTTTTTATGCTGTAATATCCGCGGAGAAAAAGGTTTGGCTTTCGCGTCTGTCTTGCATTTAGGAATATACGAAAGAACAAAACAAAATAGCAACAACAAAAAAGGACCCCTTAAGACGTGCGACCACAAGAGAAACTGCGGGAGAGCGAAGGGTTGTTCAAACAAACCCAGCAGGGAAGGCTCATAATGTAGACTGATCTTCTATATATCTCTTTATAAATCCCACAAGCATAAAGCAAAACTTCCCTCCCCCCCCTTAACCTATCACTTAGATATCTAAATCAAAATCCTTTTCTTAACCTTCCCATCAACAAACGAAGCCAAAAAAATTGCTTGAACTTGCAACTGCCATCCTAATTACAATAATTTCCCTTGCCAACTTCTCTTAGAAACTCAAAGCCTTCATCTAGACAATCCTACAGCCTTCGCAGTCAACCAAACTCGAAGGATTTTTTAAGCTTCTTGTATGAATAATTTCAAACCTAAACAGTTTGAAACTTTCAAACTCTCTTGATGTAGCAAAAAACCATCCTGTCCATCAATTCACAACAACACATACAATTCTCTCCACAGTGATAGAACCCCCCTCGTCCCCCAAAAAAAGCTTCAGGGAAATTAAACGCTATATGAAAACAAGATGGAAGAGTATATATATATATGTATCTCTTCCTCCTAACGGACAGTTGTAGTCGGACTTTTGCTTTGAGGACATGCGAGTATCTCATTAAGGTACGGGAATAATTACCTTTTGAGACAGCTCAGGATATATCCTCTCTCCCAAGATGCGTTTTTTTCTCCCCTCCCTACCCCCCCCCCCCTTTTCGTCGACCACTTACGCACCCAAAGCTCGGGGGATTATATACATATTAAGACAAAAAGAATCAGACAAGTCCCTCAACAATACGGCACGTCCGTATCATCCCTCATCCATCAACGAGAAAACGAGTTTTTCCTGGACCCTCTCTCGCGGTAATTTTTTGTTTGGAATATTTTTTGTTATGCATTTCCCCTTATCAAAATCCTCCCCCCCTCTCTCTTTGTCCCTAGTCTACCTAACGGAAGCTTTTAGAAACACCGAAAAGCAGACGGTGTGCGTCAAGAAATGTGTGTTGTGGGGCCCAACAGATTACTTTTAAACGACGCAATACGATCCTAATCGCTTCAAAACTTTACCTGATGAAAGCCCAGGTAACTTTCGATGCTATGGGTCGCAAAGAAGACTTCACCTTCGCTCGACAGGATCACCAGGAAGCCATTTAATGCCTAGAAAATGGGAAATAAACGACAACTGTCATTAAAATATGGAACTCAAAACTATTCAAAATACTGTAATTTAAAATTCACGTTATTATTTTTTTAAAGGCTCATTTCCGATATGGGAAATGTTGATACCTAACATCCTGGCTTTTGTTTAACCGGGGAATTAAAGAAGTGGAAGAGGTGTGTTTCCTTTATAAACCTGAAGGGTGGAGTAATATTTTTTTTTAAATGCCATTCTATTTTTATTCTTTTTTTTGCTTAAAATGGGGGGTGTAATATATTAGTTGTGTATTTTGGCACGTTGTAAATGCGGAGGAGATGGGGGTCTTCCCCACACATTAGCCAGCCACGTTTTTCCCACCGCCACGTGCAAGATTCTTTAAAAATAAAATAAGATACGAATAAAAATAAATTTACAACGCAATGCTACGCACCGTACCCAAAGGTGTAATTAAGTTAAAAACGCAATTGCATATGCTGTCGCGTCGCGGTTGGTTTGTATCCTAACACTACATACAGTACACACAAAACCGCCCGACGTTGTAGTTTATGATGGCCTTTCGCAAAGGGAGTCGCGGCGCTGGGCTGTCACGCGTACTCGCGTCCCGCCAAAAGCCACGTGGTTTCCAAGATGGCGACTTGAACGCGTGGGAGGAGACGTTTGAAAATTTATAGCTCTTGAACCGTTGAGGATATACAAAATTGGTTTACTGCCTTACGTTCTTTATACTCTGGCCTAATTTACGGAAAATAACGAAATTTCCAGGTCCATTAGTTTTAGTGCCAAGTCAACTTGACCGTGACTGGCATTATGAAAAAACAAAATAAAAAAGGTCTAAGGAAATGAATGTATAGCTCTTGAGCCGTGAAAGTAGTAGCTTTACATTTGATTACTCCGCACTGTGTAGGTAATGAAGTCATTTAGGAAAAAGTTGAGGCGTTGTTGTAGCTTCATTAGTTTCAAGAGCTACGTCAGCCGATCCATGGACGGACTTCGGGGCGACGTTAAGGCGTGGTAACTGTCCCCAAAAAGCTAGCAAAAATAAATCCTACTCTCGTACTAAAAACTCCATCAAAATATACACTCACTCCACTACTTCTTTAGTTAATTAGCTAGTTGCCCTAAAAAAATCACTTGCCTATCTTCATTGGACCTAGCCTTAACAACGCCCGAACCTTACAAGGCTTCACTTGGGAGACCACAAAGAACAGAAAATAAAATCCAGTCAACCTAACGCTTCCATCCCACCTTACAAGAATTCCCCACAAAACCAGTGGTTTAATTCCCTAATTCCCTAACTCCATTAAAAAACAGTCCTGCACGCAATTTCCTAATAGCAGAAAACTTGTACGTTCAATGGCAAAATTATCTTCTTAAACTCTCCTGGTAACTGAACTCTGCAAGAAAAATAGTAAAACCAAACCAAAACCAACGCTTACTGTATACCACGTCGCACTACTTGAAGGGAATTACGAAACTCCCGACTTCTTCACAAAATAACCCCGAAAAAAATAGGAATTAAAAACCTCTAGCAAAACAACAGAAAACCAAATAAAACATGTTACCCAAGAGCTCTTCACCTTGTACGCCATGGCACGCTTTTTTTACGAGCAATTCCCTTTGTACCCGGCAGAACGATCTATCCGCCGAAGCAGAAGCAACAGAAGAAGAAGAAACACTTCAAACTTCAACTTTTGAACGGTTACACCTTGTTAATAAGTCTAAATTGCCTTCTTCGGATCTTTTCTGTCCCAACGTTCATTCTTCTCCGCTCTTTAACCATGCATTTTCATTTTCTTTTCATTTTTATTATTATTTTACCTGTAAGAAACATTCGCCGTCCAAAGAAGCTGTTGATGCTTCATAAACTCCCAAATCTCGACTCCGGAAACTGTCATGGATATGCCCCATCTCTTTGCCTTTATGCATAGACACTGCAAAAAAGAAAGAACGACAAAAACAATAATTATTTGAGCCCAAAATAGCAAAAAGAAATTTTCTAATAATTCATTGTGCCGCACCACGTATATCATGCATTACGACAGCATATGCACATATGTATAAATGTACAAGTTATAAGGTAACACACGTGTGCATATCCTGCTCAACCCGGCAACTTACTCACATTAAACAAACATATGGCTTATATATAACTATATATCCGAGAGCGTCCTGGTCCTACGAAAAAAAAGACAATTCAACCGATATGGCGATGGAGCCTTGCAGACCTACAGACTCGGTGGCGCCACTCGGGTGCTATAATTCCTTTTGCCCGTCCGGGTAATGACAGGTAGGAAGGTAAAGGAAACTCCAGCGCCATCACACAAAAAGGCCTCGTTTCACTCTTACTTCTCTCTCTCTCTCTTTCTTTCTCTCCGTACGTAGCTTCCAAAACTCTTGCTTTTGGCCCATCATCGGCTCCGGTTCCAACAAAACTTTTTTTTTCACCTTGTATTTCTGTCTGTTTTCTCCGCTATTGCTTCCGAGATATACCGAACGCCCTTCTCATCAAACAAAAAAGTAAGAAATAGAAAAAAAGTGTTTTACAGCAAAAAAGGCTTGGAGGGAAGTAGACTGAAACACATCGAAATTGTGGAAGAAATTGAGTGAATTTCAAAAAGGAATTCTGTCTCGATTTTCCTTCCCGTTTTTTTTATTATCATTTTTACTGGGATGGCTTTGGCTGTGTTGATATCGAGCGACCGTTTTTAGTTCCGACCACATGCTTTTACACACAATAGTGTACAGAAATAGTCGTTTGAATAGTTTTATATGAAATTTTTTGTAATGTATAGTTAATATGAAAAAGTATTCGAGTACTATACAAGTTAAGGACTTGAATTTTCTAGTATTATTTATTATTGCAACGGCGTATAATAATCCTTACTTCCAACAACCTTGAAGCAATCCACTTAAAGTGATTGAAAATTTCAATAACTTCCCAACATTCCAATTCTTCGAATTCGTCGCGTTGTGAGTTGTAGTTTCAATTTAATTCAATTTAATATCAAATTCGTGTGGATCTAATACAATCTTAATCTTAAAAAATGTTTAAATTAGGGACAATGCACGAACGCATATTCGCGGGCTTACGCCAGTTTAAAAAAAAATCTTAAAATAATGGTGCAACGTTCAAATAAAAAGACCAAAGATGAAATATTAAATAATTATATCACATTTCAGGAAACCAAAAGCGTCTAACTTTCCCATTTACGGCTATCATAAACACTAATTAAAATGGCCTAACGTTATAACTATATTTACTTTCTTATTAACGCAAATTCCTTAAAATCCTTAAAAAATCGCGAACTGAATTACAATAAAACAAAACAATAAAAATTGAACCCTCTATGAACCGTACGCGATTTCGCGTATGTAGGAGAGTTTCAGTTGTGGGTGTCTTATGGGTCTTGGGTGACGGTATGGTCGTGGTCGGACTCGGGTCCTGGTACGGATTCCCTCGGCGTTAGATGCAAGAGTATATAACTTGGGTTTTCGTTTTATCGATTTCTTCCGAAACCCCCTTGGAGTTGTATACTTTTTCCTTCCGTTTTCTATATAGACTCACTCTCTCTCGGCTGGATATCTATCTCCCCTCATACCCCTCTTTTACTTGTATAAAAGTTTGCCTAGCATATATAGAATCAATGATTCCCGTCGTTTTAGAATGAATTGCACAACAATATCCTTTCCCGAAACTTTTACTTTACCTTTTTCAGCCCCAGCGCAGGTAATACAGGAAGAAAATAACACACAGAACTAAAATAAAAACAAATAGCGGCCATTGTCATCTGCCACAAACAACTGGGAAAATGACCAGTAGCTCTCCGCTCTATCATTCCAAACCTGTAATCCAGGTAGTCAACGACTCGGAGCTATTGTCCCCCTCCCCCTTAACAAAAGCTACTGTATGACTTTTCGCTCAAACTTATTTTTTTTTAAAACAAATCTTCTTCTCTCTCTTCCGTTTGTACAATCCTTTGCTTGCCTTTGAAATGGTTAAAAAAATACAAATGAACATAAAAATCCTTGAAACTCGCCGAAATTCTCCAAAAGACATGGAACACTATACTTTGCATCGATTCACTTAACTCGGAACAAAAACAGTCTCTTAAGGCTTGTCCTTCTATAAAACAAGCTCCCATTTTCCATTCCTTCCCATCCCCAAACTTGAAATTGCTTTCCACAAGACAAATCCTAAACTTTGAACCCGAAACTTTAGCAGTTTTCAAGTGTTTTTCCTTCAAGAATCTCTTCTACAAAAGAACCTTTTTCAATTCCAAATTCGCTAGTTCAAAATGTAATTTAAAGTCCCAAACTGTGCAAAGAAGTTAAAGAATCTTAATAACGTAACACTAATTTTTTAAAATTACTTCTAGTAATCCAAGATTCCAAACTTCCCCTAAATATCTTAAAACACCATCCGAATTCCGATCCAGACAGAGAAATTCGAATTGAGAATCGAAAATTTACCCCTTTTTATTATTTAAAGCTTTAAACGTGTAGGCCTAAATGTACTATGAAGTTTATTATGAATCGAGTTGCTAAAAGTGTACATTTCTTCCAAAGGGTGGTAGAAGATAAGATATCGAAACTTAAAATCAAATGCAAAATTGAAGCCCATAGTTTCTATATATATATCGTGATTGTATCTGGTTAAAATGTTTGATTATCGTGGTTTTATCGTTCCTAGATATTGTGATTGAAACCTTCCCAAAATTGAATCCTTCTCAAACTAAGATTTCCCATTTATTCTGAAATAATGCCTTCAAAACCGTAAGCTCGTGCATTCGGATTCAGTTGAGGTTATCTTCAATTAATATTTTAATTAAAATGGTAAAGTAAACTTTCAAAGATGGCATGGACCTGTTACAAGAACTGAAGAAGCTCCGAAACTCTCCAAAATTGGAGCTTTGGTATTAATCTCACGGTCATTTCTGGAGGGTAACACAGTCAAGTAAACGTTCCCCCCCAAAACACTGAAGACTTTCAAGAGAATAGAGAGTAGAGAGAGACAGAGAGAGAATGAAGCCCCAGGTAGGCCTCCATTACAAGAATGAATTGTGGCCGTTGGGCTGACAAGACAAGAACCACGCCGCTATCGTCCCGGCAGCAGGTAAATGTTACCAAGAGTGTTACTTTTTCGTCTTCCAACTTTTTTTCCCTTTCCTTAAATAAAAAAATAAAGTGTCTGAGCTGTGAAGCCAACTTTCGAGCTTTTATTTCGACTTGGTAGCTTTTCTCCCCAAATAAAAAAAGGCAAAAAAGTTGGAAGACAGACAAAATGGGTAACTCGATAGCTAGCGACATTATGAGGGTTGTTAGAGGCGGTTCGCTGCCGTCATCCCCAAAGAGACTCATTTATAATAATTCTCTACAAAAATAGAAACCGCCTCTGTATTTTTCGCCGGTCTCCCTTTCCCCAGTCAAAGAAGGAAGGGAAAACTTGACTTTTTTATCGTCCCAAAACCTTGGCAGCTGACGTCGATAAAATTCACACCGATTGTAAAAGACCCAGGGGTAATCAAAATAAGCCACAACAATGAACCTCTAAACCTTTCTTTCTCTTTTCTTCTTTCTTAATCATAAAAATAAAAATAAAATAAAAAAAATCTTCCGACACTAAATCATGAGATTTTTTATGGGAATCGAATCAGGTATTTGATCACCTTCGTCAGTTTTGTTTCAAATTCTTTATACTCCAGTTTGGGCGCTTTAAAATTGCTAAGAGTTCCGACCCGTCCTAACTAAAATTACTAAAACCTTCAAAAAAATATCTTTTTCGGCGCAAATAAATTTCAAAAGTTGGAAAAAATTGGCGTTAGGTTTGGAAAGGGATTGGAATCCAATCCGAAACAAGTTTAAGGCTTACCAATCCACAACTCACGGTATCGACATCTCTCTCTTTCTCTATTTTTTTTCTCTTTCTTGTTTTATTTTTTATATTTTCTAAAGAAGGTATGTTCGGTCCAGGATTGTTTGAAGTGGTTGATATGCATGTTGTTCAACAACTGCCGAACGTTAATTTAAAATTGGGTAACAAGGAGAAACAAAACACGAAAAAAAGAAGCAAAAGGTGCTGGGAAGAGGCTATATAGGTGCCACATATATATACCAAAGATACTTACTACACACACACTAGAACATGTATAGCTAAATAGGGGAAAAGCCTCTATGGCTTTTTTGTACTCTACGGCGCGGCAAAATCCCTAAAAAGGTGATTTACTGAGGGTTATCCCGACTGTTTGGCGTGGACTTTAAATTATGAAACCGTATTTCAAAGTTGCAGCCTTCGAACTTGTCTCGGCATTTTGCACAACCGAACGTTCCCAAGAGTTTAAAAAAGAAAACGAAAAAAAAAAGTTTCCCCAAACGAGCCCCAGTGCCTCTATACGGCTATTTATGGCTGTGGAACCAATGCAAACGTGGAATAGAAGTCTATAACACGTCGAGAAGGCATAATTGGACGCAGGGTTGGGAGAAGTAAAATAGACGAATCGATAGATGATTGTAACTGTTAAGATCTATTCATGATCTTCCAAGTGTTAAACAGCGCATTCTTATTCATAGGTTTAGTAACCTCATATGGTTGACTTGGCTTTGGTTGGGTAGCACTACATTAGTTGACTAACTGAACTAGTCTGGTTAAATCCTTAGTTACTTCAATTTAGCAGTGCAATGGTTCAACTAGGATAGTTCAAGTGGTCTATAGAGGTCTTAATAATTGTAATGAACTGGAATAATTGTAATGAATAGGAATAAAGGTTGAACAAAGAGAGTTTGAGTCTTATAGTTGAACTATACGGTTGTTCATGCAACTATATTATTCTAGTTTACATGTTCTGATAGTTCAATTACCTTTACGATAGTTCAACTGTCAATTCAGTTAAACATGCAGAATAGGTTGAAAAAGATCTAAGAACACAATTTAGGTTAAGAAATTGCAACATGCGGTATAGTTAAGTTATGAATTGCAACTGTTTAAGCGTGTAGCGCGGCTAATGTGAAGCACTTGTAGAAAATTTTTGGCATGATTTGAATTTCATTCTAAGCGACGGTTTTAATAACTAGAAAAACTGTCTTATCTGGAAAGACATGCCCTGTACTTTGTATGATGTTTGGATTGTAATGGAGTTTATTATATCCCGTCTTGTAATTTTAGCCAACTAGTAATGTCTTAAAATGCTTTAAAAGGTAATGCGAATACATGTTGCTTGCTAAATCATGTTTCATTTCGCAACTTTTTAATTGTGCTTGAAAATTCCCTCTGTTACCATATAAGATCTTAACACCATGTTTTAATTTTACGATTTTTTAATTGTAATTTTAAACCATTTTATTGTCCTTTCGGAACTTTTTTATTGCGTAATTGCGATGGGCTACTTTTGCGAACGTGATTGAAACCGCCATGCCCCCCAAAATATTATATTATTACAGAAAATTTCTTTTAATTTAAAAAAAATACTAAGGGCAGAAATGTACAGATCCAATGCCCAATTGGAAATTTTCCACACAAAAAATCCCAAATTCCAAAGAAAAGAAAAAAACTAAAATTGCCAAAGTCTCTAATTGAGCTTAGGGCGCCTTCCATATTTAACCGTATTTCTTTCCGTGCCGCAATAGCGTTAACTCGTTGGCTAATTAGCGAAACAGTCCTCTCTCTCTCCGACTCCCTTTTTTGGCGCGCATGCATGCAAAGCTTGTGCGTGCACACGTTCAAGCGGTGTATACGTATGTGTATGTATACACATACACACTCTCGTCTCTTCCTAAACCTCTCAGGTTGACGGTGCAGCTCGTTAAGATTCAATAGCCCTAAGTGGGCGCTCAAGAATGCGAGCCTTTTAGATAATTACGCTCTAATTTGGACTATTGCATGCCATTTCCCTTCGTGACTTTGCTGACGGGAGGGGGTACCTTTTACCCTCTTCCAACCTTTTCCCCAAGCTGAAGGTAGTAAAAATAAAAAGAAAGAAAAAAAGATCAGGGGAACTGATCTGCCGATGGAGAAATGCAAAATCCCGGTCCCTGGGAATTACGTTTAGAGACAAGGATCAACCTAGCAGAGGGTAATCATGGAGGGGCCTGTTATTTCTATTTCTATCTATCTAACTTGTATACTCGTACACCACATATAAGAGAGACTTTGGGGATCTTTGGGATTGTGGTGCAGTGCACCGTATCGGTCAGGGGAACCGGTAGCGGCCCGACGAAGAAAAAACACGAAAAAAAGCTTTACTGGGAAACGTTGAGGTCGCTAAGCAACAGCAGCAACAACAGAGACGACCCCCTTCAGCGTGGAACTAACACCGGCAACTCTACTTTTTGATTTAGAGGATTGCATACCCTAGCACCATCAGCTTCCAGTCACCGCAGGGTTCCTCGCTAAATGATTTCCGCTCCGAGTCGGGGGGCCTCGTACATTACCTTTATTCCAAACTCACGGGGCCAACACCAGAAAAGTGTGTCGTAGATATATATGTGTGTATATACATAATCTCCCTTTCACCCCCTTTTTATCGGATTCACTGCCAGACTGGACTTCACCCAGCCAAGAGTTAATACATCACTCGTTCAATGTGCCCAAGCTTGGTACTGGGTACACATCAACCAATTCGGCTCCTCCAAACGTGTGCTCGACGATCAAGTTTTGTTATATCTTAAGCCCGTATGGTTATTTTACAGCTCACTAGCCAATAATTTTTAACTGTCTCCCAAATGTGCTCTTTCGATGCCGAGAATTAATCTTCATTGTTGTTAATTGTTAATCTTCACTCGCTTCATTGTTGCTCAAAAGTGCCTTTAACATTGAACGATCCAAAAAGATCTTTGGGAAATTTGAAAGGAGTTGGTGCGGATAGAGTTGGGAGCAACAATGAATTGTATAGTCCAGAAAGCTTAAGGCCCAACTTTTAAGCGTTAAACAGTGAGGATTTGGGGGAACGAAGATTGATTGTGAAGAGGAATTGTGGAAATAGTGCAGGATGCGAATTCTTGCTGAAGATGGATTTCACCATGGAGGATTCAATTAGGAGCTTTGGAACGAACTAGAGGAATTGCAATAATATCAATGTTAGAGAGAGAAAGTTTCCACACTGAACATTCTTAACTCAAATCCCAACAATACACTTGGAAGTTTAAGTCGCAGAATCTCCGTGATTAGCTCCAAGGGTATCGCGTGCAGCACAGTCTACAACAATGTATTTCCCCTCTTATATAACGTAACAATGATTTGCTAAGGGCAAACTTCCGGAACCTTATATATAACACGGAACTATAGTGAAACCGTAACAATAGATCTTATCTCTAACAATTAGCCCCCAAAAAACTCCTTCAACGGTGAATTTATCCTGAAACACTCGCTCAACCATGAAATTTAGGCGTATAACTATTCAAAACTACACAAACATCATTCCTTACGCTAGATTTACACCACGCAAACGTTATCAACAATGAACTCCGAAACCCTGAAGAAAACCGTGTAAACTGTCAGCAGTGGATATTATTATGAGTTTTACTCAAGAGATCGTCAACTATGAACTCCAAAATGAGTCATCAACAGCGAATTTTTGCACATGCGTCACCAGCAGTGAATTTCTATTTCTTACATAAAATCCGTCAAAAAGGAACTTTTTAAGACTTCCAATTCAATTTCCGGTGCATCATATAATATTTTCTAGCAATATCCAACATTGAGTTTCCTTGAAATTCGAACGTTTTTCCTTCACTTTTCCTTCTTTACCACAAATACATTTGCAAAGAATGAACTAGCAGTTCATTCCAAAGAATGGAGTTAAGTTCACTCCAAAGAATGGAGTTGGGGAAGTAGAGAAGGAGAAGTGCATACATTGTGCTTCCAATTCCAGAAAAGTTTGAGCAAATTCGCCACGACACTGTTGAAAAGCTTTAGCCCAGTAAAACGCGAAAATCCTCCAATTCCTTAATATTAACTTATTTACCCCAAATAGTTGAAAATAATTGGAAGGAATTATGAGGCATTGAAAGAAATACTGGGAGCTTGCGGCAGTAATATTATAACTCCTCTTGAATTAAGTGGAGAAGGAAAAGTGCATAACTTGTGCTCCAATTCCAGAATTTTTTAGAATCTAATTTCCCATTGCAATGTTGAAAAGCTGCAGCCAAGTAAAACGCGAAAAGCGCGAAAGTGTCAAATTGTCACGAGCTAATCGCCAGAGTTGGGAATTAACACAACGTGAAACTGATCCTTGCCGTGTTTCTCTATCTTAAATTACTTGTAATTTACACTTAAAGCTTCTAACTGTGCCGGCGTTCCAAGTTATACCTATAAACAAAAGCTGTTGGAAACACTGTTGTTGCTCGAGAATTGTAAAGCACACCGCGTCGTGGCGTGACATGTCGCATTCACTCACACTGGCTAAAGGCTGGGGTTATAAAAGGGACTGGCCAAACTAAAGAAGGAAGACGAAACGGAAGAAAACAAAAAAGAAAGAAAAGAGAGACCATCCGTTGCGTTTTCGTTAGTATGCTAGATATGCTAAAGTAAACCCCTTTAAAAACCTTCTCTCTCTCTCTAGCGCCTTATAGATACAAGCTATTGCCAACACCAATAAACACTAAACCGTTTGCCTCACATACAAGAAACAAACCGCACACACACCAATGCTCTCTCTCGGCTTGGTTGCTCCCCCAAACCCCAAAAGTTTCCGTTTACCAAAAACCCTAGTAATATAAAGTCACGCGAACATGAATCTTTACAGGTTATACTTTCCTAAACTATTAGATAGTTTACAAAAAGGGACACCTAAAACCCAATCATTTAAACTCGACTTCGCTTCAACACGAAACGAGTTTTTTCGCCCCCAAATAACATTTCGAACTTTAAACCTGCACACCCGATCCAAAGTTAAACTTTTAAATGGCAGTCAACTACCTTAGAAATTCGACCCAAGACATCCAAACTTGTGGTTTAACTTGCATACTAGAATCGGAATTTCGGGAAATCCCAAAGCCAAAATGTTAGCCAACTGAAATTTTTTTCTAATATTGTTATTTTAACTAACCAATAAGTTTCATTGATCACAAACGATTTTTTTGATAGTCAAACCAAGTCTACTAGACTAAGACTAGAATCAAGACGGTTAAACGGTCTCAAAATTCGTTGAAAAAAAATCGATTTTCAACGTCTTACATTTTCTTGTTTCTTATTTCAATACAAAATTTAAGTCGACTTTTCACCCGGAACAAATGATGCATACACTTTTAATATTTTGGGAAAGTTCTAATATTGGCTAATTTTAAAGGCGAAAAGAAGAAGAGAAGAGGGGGGACTCCATTCTTGTTAGAGAATGGTTTAAAAGCTAATAAAAGGTACGACTATGGGATGAGAGAGAGCCGTTTCTCGGGTTTTATTTGGGCCAAAAGGTGCACAGGTAGGCCCGAAAGAACAGCATGTGGTATTCAGCGCCCATCAGGGGTCCCACCACACACGCAGCAGGGTTCTTTACACAAACCTTTGCACGCCCATCTTGTAAGTCAATTTTTCTTATGATAATTTCATCAGCCTTCATGTTTGATTTGCTAGCTTTCAATCTGTGGTTGTCCCCCCCCCCTCGCCCTGACTCTATAGCGAATTACCAAACAATCAACCCATGCCGCGGAAAAAAACGATTGTGCAAAGAATAGAACCTAAAACATCTTCATTTTCACCACGGGAAGTCCAACCGATTGAAATCTTAACAGATGTTAAAAACTATGTAAAACAAACCCTCTAAAAAGTTACTCCTTACTTCCCATAACCTTAACTATTACAAGACCATAGAATTCTAAACTGTTACAACGGTAGATTTTCTATAATTTTTACCGCACATTGTCTGAATTAAGATAGATTTTTTAAGATTTTTTTGATTGATTTGCCTTTGCACTACGCGATTTCTGTTTGCGACTTTGACTTAGTAGTCTTTAGAATGATGTCACAAATTGCATATAGTTCTTCGCGTAGAGGGTATTTAGTTAGACAATGGAGATAGTAAATCTAATGACTATACAATTTGAAACGTTTTAATCCGTATCATTTCCGCACCGGTTGAGTAGAAAAACGGAATATCTGATGTCATCTCAACTTCACCGTAGAACCAATTGCACCAATTTCAAGCCGCTAACCAATAAAATTATTATCCATCCAGAAGTGATGATAGTCATTAAACAATTATGTTACGTAATTTATGGTTCTACCACTTGTACCGCGTAATTATTCCAGTTCCGGCCATTCTCAAGTAGTTTCAGATTCTATTCTATGAAGTATTATCATACGGAACTTCCTTTGGGTTCCACAGGAGCTTAACGTGTTCGAAAAGCTTGGCGCAACTGTATATACTAGACTTCAAACTTCTCATTCAATTTTACGTGTACATTGTTGCAAGCGTATATGAACCATGAATTGAACTATGCGCGCCAAAAACCCAATAAAACCTTTCACAAAAACTCGTCTAGTTGTAATGTAACAACAATCCAAATAGACGCTATCTCCTAAATCCTTCCAAATGTGCTTAAACTATCCTAACAATACAGTTGAATTTGCCAGTTGCATTCTTAAATTCATCACAACTGTTTTCAAATCTCAAAGACTATAAAAACTTTCCTGCCTAACGTTTAAAAAAGCATTAAAAACATAAAGTAAGTGCAATCTAGTTATGAGCCATAAAACTATGCTTCTCCCCCCTAAAAAAATTTCAAAGCCAGATTACTACTTCCGTAACCCTTCTGTGGGCTATAAAAACCCTCTATACGAGACTCTCTACACTGCCAAACGAAAAGTTTATTTGCTTTTACGACACCAGCTTTGTTTCTTCTTAAAATTCCTTCCTTATCAAAATTCCTTCCTTACTTCCCTATCTTCTTACTACTGCCTTAAATCCTTCAAAAGGGCTGAAAATGCAGGAAAACTCTCGTCAAACTGAAGTGATGGAAGTAAAACTTACAATTCGTCAAAATCTTTCAAACATTCTCAAAACGCTCTGACCTTTAAGTAATTATCCAATTCCGCCCTAAAATCCTTTGAAAAGATGAAATCAAACGAACTAATACTGAAGTGAACTTTTTACCTTGGAAAAAACTTTTGGTACGGAGGTAACTGACGGACAGACGTAGTATGGAGAGGCGATCCAACTTGGACAAAATGCTGGCTTCAAACGGAAGTAAACTGGCCAAAGTATCCAACTCTGCGTTGAGTCTTTCGCGATGTCTCTTGCTGGGATTGCTTTTTCCAGTCGTTTCCTTTGGCGACGGCTTCAAACTAAAAGTAATCACAATAATAAATTACAAATATGAAGCGAGTAAAAATCAAAAAGTAAGGTTTCATTAGCCTCTTTTCTACTTGATACACACATCTAATTCCTTAGTAAAAAGCAAATACAAAAAGAGCCCCTCATGACCATAACTGAGGATTTATTCGTTAATGGATCTCCCAAGTCATTTGCTATAAAAGAGCTTTGGTATATACATAAAACACACGGCAAAAAGGGGATTGGGTGGCGGGGGAGACCTAAAACGCCTAATATGAAGGCCAACACAATGCAAATAAGCTTGCGTTTCATTACACATCAATTGGACGATCATAAAAAGGGGAAAAAAAGGTTGTCCTCGCTAATGCAACATATCGTTTTGACGAGAGACTTTGAACGCAATCACCGCTTTTTTATTATTTTTGGGAGAGGAGAAATTAAAAGTTATGGTTTTCAGGGGGGGGGAGAGCTGAACGGCACGGCACAGCCACACTTGTTATCTTCCCCGCCTTAAAGAGTGTGAATCATAAATCCTCTTTAAGTCTAAGAAGAGGTATGAAGGGTTTGTCCAGCACACCTGAATCTCCGCCCTACATCAAGCCCACCCGGACCCAGATGAGAGAACCGCCTCTTGGAGATTGTTAGACTAAGGACTTACAGAAAACTTTGAGTTCCTTCGGCATTTAATAGTACCTATATGCTCGCACAACTATTTCTTATTTTAAGAGTTTGCAGAATTTTGTAGACTGTAGATTCAATTTAAACGACGAAACATGCTGATAGCAGATTAAGGTCTTAGTGAGGCATGTATAGACCAAGCAAGTCTGCGTGAAGTGGAAAACTGATTTAGCTCCAGTGTTGATTTAGCTTTACCCGCCAAACGCGGCTAATTACTGCTTTCGAGCGCTAAATCGACAGCTGAAAATGGAAAAGCCTTTTTTAACCACACGCGAATAAATTACTAACGAGTATCGGTGACTTTTACGCATGATTCTAGCGTTACTGTGAATGTTTTCCAGCACTACAGGTCCTAATGCACGAAGTTCGCTAGGAATCTAACTATTTAGGTGCGGTTTGGCCAGGAAGAATATGAAAAATGTGGAGTGAGGTAGTGTGGAAAGCTTAAACTGAGAGGGTTTCTGTACTCTACGGTATACCAAAAACATTGGCACTTGTCTACAAACAAAAACTGGTGGAGCACGTCCATGTCGTACACACTCGTGGAAAGTCCTAGACATATCATTTTCACGGTTAATTGTGCTTGATGAGTTGAAAGCTTTGCAAGCTGAAGCGCTCAAGCCCAAAAGGAACCTCAAACCACGGCGCCAGTGACGGCTGAAGGGCGCTACAAGACAACCGCAACGTTTTCTTCCATGTATTCTCTCTACTTCTAACCCGAGTTCTAAACAATGTCTCTAAGTAACGTTATATTCCTAGGCCAGCTCGTTAGTTAAAACTCTCTAACATCCATTGACAACGGCGAGTTCTAAGTTAAAGCATCCCGCTTATTTAACATCCCGCTTTTTTAAGACTAATTAGAACGTTTACCTGTACCTCTTCGGTACACTCCCTTCATAGACCGCGATGCAGAGCAAGAGTAGTAAAAATTTGTGGTATAGTGCTAAAGCGTTACAGACGGTTGTAGTTCCAAACAGTCGGCGAGTAATCAATGAGAAAGACCATTCATATGATTCCCTATGCAAATGAATTGTGCCTGTAGGCCTGATCGGGAAAACTTGTGCTTTTGCGGTTAAGGATAATCTAACCTGTCTAGTCTCGCTGGCGACACATATAATGAAGAGGTCCTCTCTTTGCTGTTCTTCCTCTCGACTCCCTGTCAAGCGAAAAACAGCCCCAAAACTACCAACAGTGTAAGTGTAGAGACATCCAACAACCTCAACTGTCGGATTCTACCTCCGAAGTGGAAGCTAACACACCATCATCTTTATCCGTTAATCAGATCGCCACTTTTTCACGCTTCCTGGACATGTGGTGACTGAAATCCCAGCGGTAGCTCCAACACTAATTTGCATTTGCCTTCTAGGGCAGTATAATGACATCCAAAAGGGAACCCCTAAGAAAAAGAGTAGGAAAAAACCTTTTTTCCTTCCTCCAAAGGTTCTGTTTTGTTTTCGGTTTCTATACCAAACAAGCTTAGTATCTTCCTTTCAATTGTAAAAAAAGGAACAAGAGAATCCGGAAACAGAGCAACGCTGCAACTTGCAACCTATAAGGGGAATGAATAAGAAGAGGTCA
The DNA here is from genome assembly GCA_003724045.1 of Lepidurus arcticus. Classification (NCBI taxonomy): domain Eukaryota; kingdom Metazoa; phylum Arthropoda; class Branchiopoda; order Notostraca; family Triopsidae; genus Lepidurus; species Lepidurus arcticus. The sequence continues at coordinate 41,001 of RJJA01000271.1, read as the reverse complement.
GTACTATCTATATACAAAAGAAAAGTTATAACTTGTGACAGATGCAGTACAAAACGCGCTGCTTTTGTCCTTGGGCCCGGTAAGAAAAGTAATAGAAAAATAACCTGTAAGAAAAAAAAGCAGCAGAGGAGTTTTTTTTTCTCTCTTCCTTTTGTTTTATGACGACTTGGTTGCCATAGGCACAAAAGGGAGACACATAGCTCGTAAAGTAGCTTATTATGGGACTAAGTCATTGCAAAAAATGAACCAACTTTTACCTTGGCTTTTATATGCATCTCTCTCTCTCGCAAAGTTTTCGTGAAGATAGAACACATGCCATGCCGTTTTTTATTCGTTTCGTGCAGATTCCCAGGTAATGCACACACAAAACAATACACAAAGAGGATCCAATTCCACAAAAAAAGCCTAAGTGAATCGAGTGCCAAAACACGGATTAATGTACACCAATCAATATTACCCAAGCTGCTTCTTCAGTCTCTTTTACGTTTTGTTTGGTTTTCCCCATCACTAAATTTCACTGCTGGAGACCACAATGTTGATTCATAGTGGTGTTGTTTTGACCCATGACTCAGTTAACTGCCACACGAGCCCGCGCTTTTCTGCCTACCGCCAAAATTTGCAGCATTGCCTTTTGAACTCACTTTGAAAACTATGGAAACTAAAACACTTTTAATGACTATAAAACTCGTAGAACTTTTTTATAGGTTTTATAAAAGCTACGAGGTAAATTATATGTTATATTTCAGGGAACTGAAAATGCTAGGCATCCTTGCAGTTTCTTGGTTTGAGTATTTTGCCGGCATTCGACGCCCGTAACGGCAGTGAAGGGCAAATTACCCGTTAAATAATGCGTGAAATCCTCGCAATTCTCTTGAAAACCGAACTAATTGTATCCCCAAAATGCTAATTTAACTGGCATCATAATCAGTGTATGTGCGTGTGTTAATTAACATTATTTTTTTGCGCCTAAATCCGTAACCGTTTATGAAGTGCTTATATCCTGGTCAGAACCCCTTGATCAGCCAAGCCCGAGTTCCACAGCGGCCCTCGCAGCATTCAAGCAAGCGGTCAATCCATATGTAAGTCAGCGTCGCTTTTTTACAATTTACCTAGTCACTTCGTTAATTGTTTACAACCTCAACGACGAATATCCACAGCCCCAAGAGCCATCCGCTCATTTTATCCTAATATCATACAAACTACAGCAATATCCACCATTTTGCCGACTCCCCCTTTCCCTATGTCGAGCGGAAAGACTTTGGGAAAGGGATCCACTGGGTGGTGACGTCATAGGCCAGAAGCCGGAGAGAGGTGTACTGCGTTACCGCATTTCAAACGTGTCTGACGCTTCTGTTACCATGTCCGTTCCTCTTGAAGTTGTCTTGCCTGACTCGAATGTCGCTGGGTAAAAGGAGAATGGGAAGGGTTTTCCTCATTACGGATGCAAATTCCCAATCTCTGAATCAAAGCAATTGTTATCTCTGCTGGGTTTTTGACCTCTTGACCTTTTTCACTATTTCCAAGACACCTTTTTAGAGAGCTGGTAAATTCTCTGTTTTTGCCCATGTGTTTTGGGAGTTGACATGAAAGGTGTAACACAGTGATGGCTCGTCCGTACTTCATAACCTCCAGGTAAACTCACTACTTTGACGGACAAGTTAAGTAGTATAACTCTGTTGTGCAGAGATGCGTGCAGCGTGCAAGCACAACAGAATTAGAGGTTTCATGAATCCCTGGAAAGTTCCGTACTAGTATTTGACTGACAGACAGCTTTTCCTGCCGACCCACAATTTGCGCCCACCCTTCTACCCCCAAAGAAAAACCTGAACTCGCTATTAAAACACGAATATAGAAACAGATTAAAAAAAATATTTAAAAAAGATAAGAAGCAAGTTTCGATGTTATGTCCCCCCTTGAACTTGCAACCTTACTTGTGGACCCTAATTAGTAAACCAATTATATGATACGTAATGATGGCTTTTTAATACAAATCCAGCCGTTCGTATCTGGTTAATTATTTTTGGATAGGAGACGGAAAAGGACAATTTTAAAATCCTGATGTACTGTCGGTGATAGAACTGATTGTTAATTGATTTCTGGATCATTAATTGATTATGGTCAAATTCTTGGCGAGAAGTTTAGTGATTGTTAGCTTAATTCTGTGACATAATCTTAACATCTAGATTTAATCAAAGCTTGAAGCCTTTGTTCTATGATCAGTCTCGATTCAAACAATAACTTTAATATTTTCTAATTATTTTTTAGCGCGAAATTGATCGACTATTGGCTAATTATTAATTAAACTAGTACCATAACTAGATTTGGTAGAAAATACACCCTTCCATGTTGGTTCAGTTTCATTAAAAAGCATGCCAAAATTAATTAAATATTACATAATAACAACTTAGTTGCCTAGAGAAGTCATAAATTATTAAAACTGAACAGGGAAAGTTTTTCTTAATTTTTAAGAAAATTATGTAAAATAAGAAAATTCACAGATGGACGTTTTGGTACTTCACTTACACTTCCAGGTAGGAATCTTGTTCTCTCTTTTCAAAATAGGGTGGAAAGGTATCTAATTTTCTAGAAATTTGCATAAGGCCACCGGAATTACCTTTTTCCGTTGCGGCGTCGCCGTTTGGTGGCATACACCGTACCCAACTGGTTCATGTTGACCGTCGATTCCCCTCCCAACGGTTTTAAACTCCGCTTTTCTGTGTTCCGAACCAAAGTTTTCACTCTCGACTGATTTTTTTATTTCCTTTTTTTTGGCAAATAAAATTCGTTTCAAATTTCACCTAATATCCAGCACGGCGGCTTCAGCATGGAGCCTCTGGGCTACCCAGGAAACACACACGTAACACTCTTGCACAACCACACAAACCCTCGTATGCTCCGCACTCCCAAGAATCACATCGACACCTTCTGCCGAAGCCGAACTTTCGGTCTGCGAAAGCAGGTAGGAGCCCTTTGAAAAGGAGCGTAGTTTTTCCGGATACCCGTGAGTAACCCGTGTTTTACCAATGGCCACCGGCTTGGAGTTTAACGTTTTCCCGTCGGATGGACGAGCGTCCCAATTCCAACTTGTAAGGGAAATTTGTTAGGAATTTTCATCACCAACCATCATCCAATAGCACCGATCACGTGGACATCCATGATTAAGTGAATCATCGTTCCTATTTCTTTTTCAATCTTTATTTTTTCCCTACAATTCCAACCATTTCCACCAAACGCCCCTAAGTTGGCAACACTGAAAATTTTGATGTCGGCTCTTTGGTTAGCACCTATAATTCGTTGTTGTTCACATGGCACGGCTCCAACTCAACAATGAATATGGGCAAGCTTCTCCTTCACGCCATTATTGCGCGTTTACCAACACTTGTGAAGAGGATTTTTGCACTCTATTGCACCATTTTGGAGGAAAAATAAATTTGAGGGATTTGCACTCGGAAGTTGAAAAGGCAGATGGGGGACGAAAAATAATGAGCCCCGTCGAATGCTCAACCTTTTTTCTTAAAAAAAATGAATGTCGAGTCGAAAATGGACCCCAGACCGTTTGGAGTGAGGCGAGGACGATGCTTGCCATCCGCAGACTGCATGCAGCAAGCGAGACTATAAAATGCACCTTGATTAATGGTAAAAGGCTGGGGCACTACAAAAGAGGGGCTTCGGGGGACTGGGAGGCTCCGCCCCTTACAGGTGTGCAGGAGCCAATGAGAGGCGGCGTAACGTCGCGTCACGGACATGGCAATGCGGACGCCCAGGCTCGATTATGCTCTGGCCCCCCTCACCCTCCCGAACTTGGCATGGCGTCTGAGCAGGAGGACAGGTATTGGCAAGCTCGATTACAAAAGAACGTAAGCAGCCAACAGCATTTATGTCCCTCAGATCTCTCTTAAGCTCGAGTCGCTTCCAGACTTTTTATTCGTTTCGTTTTATTTTTATTTATTTCAGTTTTTATAGAGGAATAGCTCTTTGCTCAAGTCCTGTAGGGTCTTTCTTTGGGGCTGGTTAAATTGGATATTTTTAGAGTGTTTCAGGAAGTGAAAGTTAATTATTACAGGGAATTTGAGATGAATTGCGATTTTAAATCATTAAAAGGAAATTTGAGTTTAATGTTTAGACTAGGAAAGATTCAAGAAATTCGAGAAATTGTAGAGAAATTCCAGGCAATTATAGGACTAAAGGGAGTTTACTATTAGTTGAAAAGATTCGTTTCATTTTGAGTGGCATTTGGTTTTGACATTCATTGCAACTTGAAGATTTTAAGGTTTGAATCTGGTCTGAATTGAAAGAAGTTTGGGGGAGGAGCTTAGGGGACGATTTTGGTGGGGAAGGAGGCAGGGGCTACCGGTAGCATATGAGGATGGTTAATGATGGATATTACAGTTTGTTTACCGCGGTTAGATCTGAAAGTTAAAGGAGGAAGGAAAGAAAAAAATGGATCCCCGTAAAAAAATAACGTTATGAAAGCTGTGTGTGTGTATACAGCAGTATACTAACACAGCGACCTTGCTGGTGTAATTCCTGCCATTAAGGCTGACGTGAGTGTACTTAGGATAAGGTAATCTATTTGGCAAATGAATGGGTGAGGACTCGCCTGGGTACAGCTCGTTGAAAAGAGCTACACACATCAGCGGAGTCTATATAACGATAGTGCAATGGTGTTGAAAACTTGGAAAACTTTTTTTGTCATTTGAATGTAGAATGTCATTGTTACTTTAGTGTTAGTCTATTATTACTAATACTTCTTTATTTTAAGTTTTTTTCAATAGGGAGTTTAAAGATCTTTTACGGTTACACTGTTACAATATTTTTTAATTTCCTTTTTTGGGGGTTTAATTTGAGTTATTTTGCCCCAGAAGTATATCCAAACAAGTAATTTCCTTAAAAATACAAATTACTCCATAATAGACCCCAGAACACGCTAATTTAGTCGAAAACAAAGTTGTGACTTTGAAATCTTCAAAAATTTCTGCAAAACCAACGTCTGAGTTTGAAACAAAACTACTTTCGTGTATCTCCGCATCCTTATTAATATAATTGGGCAAGTAATGCTACATGAATTAATCCTTTCTAAGATCTCGACGTAAACAACCCAAATCTTAACAAAAATAAGAATGTTTAATAAAATCGTGGAATATTGAATGTTTATAAACTTTAAGTTTTCTAACAAACAAAACAAACTTGCAAAAGAAGTGTTCTTATTAGGATCCCATATCGTCTCCAATACTGTCACCATCAGTCTACCAGACACTTTAGGTCAAACACTGTTTTTTTTCTCAAAAATAGGTCAGGAATCTTCAACGAAATTAGCATGCGCTAAACACTGCTAAGCTTCGCATCTCGTAATATCCTCCTCCAGTTTCCGAAAAGGAAAACCGGTCAAATTTTATTAGGTTGTCTGATCGGTTTAGAATTGGTTCCAAGCTATTTGTACCTCTATCCCCGTAAAAATAAAAGAAACAAAAAAATTTACCTTGTAAAGTCTAACAACCAAAATGGCATACAATCTATAAAAACCGAAAAGGGCCTCCCTTGAGGCATTTTCGGTGCCGAGTTCACCACAATATTACAACCTCCAAAACACCTACTGTCTTACCCCAACTTTTTCTTGTTCGGCCGACTGGACCCTTTCATTTCTTTTTTTTTCTGTCTCTCTTTTCTGTTTGAACATTTCCCAAGTCCACTGCCACCACCACCACAAAAAAAATTGCAGCTTTGGAACATTCTAAGATAATACGTTATGTTAACCCCCTTCAATGGGGGGGAGAGCAAAAGAGAGAGAGAAAAAAGGGAAAAAGAAGTATACCTTATAGCTTTCCGAGTAATTACCACTCTAAACTGACCCCTCCTTTATGGCGGCCGCCCTTGGTTATGGGATGTTGACTATAACCCTCCCCGGCATCTGTTTCTATCAGTTCCTAATATCAATCCCCCCTCCCGAAAAGCAACATTTAAGAATAGAACATTTGGGAGGCAGGAAAAGATTCCAAACATGGATTCACCCGCAATTAGCCGCCTTAATGTACCACGTGGTTTCACTTGGTTCGATTTCATTCCCTCACCCCCCCCCCCCTTCCTTTTTCTCTCAACAATGCATTGAACAATCAAGTATAGGAAGTGAAATGGTTCTGTTTGGACAGATATTAACCCCTCCAAATACCGGTAAAAGCAGATCCATTCCACATCGGACATCAACTGTTATACCCCCCTTTTTGTTGAAACAGGGAGTGGAGGGCCAGGATATCCGGTGTGTGGTTGTTTGGATGCCAGACTCCCAAATTCAAAACTCTGGATCTTAATCTGCATAAAATATCGGATTTTTTCCTCTTTTTTAGGGGTACTAATTAAGGCAAAAATGATTTGGGACTGGGGGGGATTTGGGGTTGATCGGTTGGGAGAGTCGATGATTCCGAGGAGCTTAGGTTCGGTCGTCCGTATGTGGTTTCGTTTGTGTGGGTTCGGTTCTTTATGGGCAGTAATCTTTCCTTGTCGCTATTGTTGGGCACTGGGCAAGTTGGTTTTGGGTCAGCAGAAATGTACGGAGATAGGATAGAGAGAATTTGCAGGCGTTTTGTATGGCCATATATCCGTAACACAAAGCTTGCCCAATGAGCCGTGGGTGCGGATGAGCTTCTCTTACACACATGATCCCGTGCGTTTACTATAGAGCTGTACAATAGTGCAGAAGAAAAGAGAGAGACGCTGGAAAAGGAACTTTTAAAGGTCAGAAAGGATCTCGAGCACGAATGACCACACAATTGACCCCCAACTCACTCTTTAATAGGCAGTTAGTGGGAGGGGGGATAGGAAGAGAAGAGAGAGAGCCTTCGGCTTTTTAATGTGTGTTCTCTAAAACCTCAAAGTGACCCATTTTGGCTATTGTTGGGCTCGTGGATAGTATGTCGAATAGTTTAGGGAAGGGGGGGGGGGGGGTGGCTTGACCTTTTCTAAAAGGCGGCTTAACTTGCTTACTACACTCAACTCAACGGGCGATTTAGTTAAATTCAGCCCGAACTTGGCAAGAAATCGAAATATTGAGTGCGGTTTGGCGAAATCGAAATATTGAGTGCGGTTTGGCGAAATCGAAATAGTGACTAGATTTGGAGAAAATCTGCAAAATACCGCTGACAGTAATATAGGGGAGTTGTATAAGCGTGTAAAGAAGGATTAAAAGCGCAAACATCTGCGAAAGGAAATTTGCAATTTGGGAAATTTCGCTGTTCTGATCGTTTTTAAGCGTACAAGGGGTGTTAAACGTTGGTCTTTCTTTAAATTCTGAGAATATTTTATATTTCGCTGAGAGTTCCCTAAATAAAAGCTTAGGCATACTAAAAAGGGCACAGATGGCACATTTATGCCATGGAAATTCGCAGAATTTCGTTATGGCCGTTTTGCACCTTTTTAAACGTTATGCTTTCCCTTATATATTAGGCTACACCCGGTATTTCTTAGAATGTGTAGTAAATTTTGCAAAAATTAACCGACATGCCTGTAGGCGTATTATTGAAGCTTGAGGTTTTCTATTGAATTTTCTGGATTTTTTTCAATCAATTTTCCTGCGCACAAACCATATCACCATCGCTTTCTACAAGGTTACCAACACTAAACTCTTTCCATTATCTAGCTGAGCACTCTACAATTCCTTTACATTACTTTTGGTTAATTTTTTCTTTCTTTTCGTTGCTCCATATGGAACGAAAACCCCTCAAAATTGGCGGGAAATTTTCCCACGGCGTTTCTGTTAAGGGGAATCCACATAGGATCGTCATAAAAAATGTGAGGCAGTGTGCCTCCGAAGAGTTTTAATCGAAGTTTGAAACTAAACTTTTTTTTATATATAAATTTTACCCGGGAGATAAAGCCAGAGGAGAGAGATAGGAAAAAAGAAGGTATCCGAGAAAATCATAAACTAAGGGACCCTGACATTAGCAGCGAGACGGGCAACGCCCTCGCAATCTCCAACGCCGCTTTTTCATGGCTCGGCTTATGGGTCCCTGTCAGAAATAAAAGAAGAAGATCGAAAACGAAAAAAAAACGAAGGGTTTTTAGCCAAGTAATACAATTTTTCCAAATACTCGTGAGAACGCAGGTTCTGAAACTATACGAGGTTAGAGAATCTTCCTGTGCACTAAAGTTAAGCGTGTAAACAACACTCGAAACGCTTGAGAAAGTATAGCGCATGATGCGCTACAAAAAAGTATTGCGTTTTGGATTTTTTTTTTATTTATTTTTTGTGGGTGTGTATTGTACAGTACCTCTCCCGTGTGTTAAGTTCACACATCCCAGTAGCGCAAACCCAATTATTTGGATTATATAGATGTTCCGTTGGGGGTAGGGGGGTGGGAGGAGGACGATTTTGGGGAGGCGGGTTAATGAGAAGAGAAGAGGGGGTGTTGGTAGATGGTAGCCATGATGGATTGCTCCTATACTCGCTGGAAGCTCCCTTTTGCAACTTAGAGCGCGCCAAAAACCCAACCCGAGATCCATCAGATCAGACAGGTTTCATTAAGAAACGAAACTTGTATATATATTGTGTTCTATGTAACTTGTATAGGAAAAGTGCTCTTGAGTACTTTCACAAGGCAGTACAGTACTACAATAATATTAAATACTAAAGCGTCCTTAGGCAATAGTAATAGGTTATTGGGAACGTTACAAACGTTGGAGGAAAACTAAAAAAAAACACAGCGAAAATCTGTTTGATATGAACGCGATATGAACGATATGAAAGATATGAACGCGAGTTTAGTCGAATTGCAACTATTCGCTATTTTGAGCGAATATAAAGTGAAGTCTAGTACACAGTCAGCATTTATGTTAATTAAAACAGTAATTTAAGCAATTATATGCTGGTTTAATTTAGTACGTCGTAATACTTTGATTAATTGACAGTTATTTTTGCGAAGTCTTAAAAAGCGTGAATAATAATCAAAGAGAACCGAAAACCAGGAAATGAAATACTTTTTGTGTTCAAATTAGGTTTGCGACGTCATCGGTTAGCCAACAGTTGAAGCTAATCTCTCTTTTGAATTATTGTTAGTATTATCACTACCATTATCAATATTTTTCCAACGCTGATTCTTCTGGTACAAGAATTTAGTTCGTGGTAAATATACATTGTGGCATACAAAGCTTTCAAACTTCTTACGAACCGTGTAAATGAACCACATAAGGTATAAAAACCTGTAAAACCTGAACTTCCTAGTTCTAGATACTCTTATGACGTCATCAATTCCAAATTGTTATATGGTTATTATTATTGTAATTAATATTAACATTGTTTTACGCTTCAACTTTTATTGTGCAACGTTTTATAGCGGTTCTCCTTTTCGAAATGCATAATAAAATATCCATGTTAATCTAGGATTAACAGAAATTATTAATCTAGGGTTCAGCGTAGCTTCGTTCATACAAGTTCGGACAAATAAATAGTAAACTTAGACGAATAAAGACAATCTTTCCAACGTTACCAAGAAGCGCTCAAATGGAACCAAGAAAGGTTTACAAGCTCGAAAAATCCCAACTTTCTTTTTCAAGAGACGCTTACCACGTCATCGTTGACTCCCAGAAAAGGCCCAAAAATCTAAGTCCATTTCCTGAATTATACTAATAATAATTATCATTATGAATTATTCTTGCGTATCGTGTTATTGCGTATCAGCCTTCATAGTTTTCAGGAACATTTTGTTAAGGTTTTACTAGTAGCATCTTTCTGTTAAGATAGGTTGAGGAATGTATGTCGAAATGCATTAACTAACGTATATGTTCGAAATCCGAGAAAAGCTAAAAGACCAATAGCAAGGCTTTATTTTAAGAGCGTTAAGCCTCTGTTGACAACGCAATTGAAGGTTTGAGCGTGTCAACATTAGGTCCGTCCTACTCACGTAACTAGGTTCACGGTACATTTTGAGGCACTGTAGAATACCTTTTGGGGCTGTGTCCCTCCTCCGAAAAAAAAAGAAAAAAATACAAGAAGCTGTTGTTCCCTCCCAAATTTCTACCGAATCTTGTCTCTTGGCCTTTAGATAGGCGAACCAAGAAGCATGGAATCGGTAATTACGCTAGTTAATTATAGAAAAGGTTTAGGCCATAAGAAGAGGCTTCTTTAGTGTCAAGAACTTTTTTTTTTCGAATGAAGTTGGGTACGTGGTCTGGTTAGTCGACTCGCATTTTTTCTTTGGGGGGGGGGACCTTTCCTTTTAATTGGATCAACGTTAGAGTATAGCCAAGATACCTGTAAGGCTTTTTTTTTTGGGAGGGGGGGGGGGGGGGCTCGACAATGAATTCCTTTTGAGGAACAAAGCAGGCCAAATGGCCAACAATGAATGGTTCAACTTGAGCTCCTGCTGTTGTGAACACTGCGTTTCCATAGCAACGCTCCTTGGAGTCTTGACTGGGTAGGTGGGGGAGAAGGGGGGTAGGAGGTTTATCCCGACAGATATTGGCCCAGATTGGTTACACGACAACAATCAAAAGCGTTGGGAGTTGGTTGAAGGGGGAAAAAATAGAAAGAGATACACTCCCTTCTGATTCCCTCTTTGGTTGCCATAATCGTAGTGGTGATGACGTCATGACCTGAAAGGAAATTATTTTTCTTCTTTTTTTTGGGGGGGGGGTACAAAATTAAGGGGGTTAGAGGGGTCATTAGGATCAGTAGATGGGATCCGAAAGTCAATCAGGATTTACAGGTATTTTTTGTTGGGGGAAGGGGGGGGGGGATATTGTGTTGTTCCTGGCAGATAAAATAGTATTTTCCAAGCAGGTAGTTGGTATTTCATTGTTTTCCCACCTGAGATGGGTTCCGTTTGCAGAACTGTCATCAAGGTAATTTATTCAGCCTGGGAGCGATAAGTAACCCGGGATATGCATATCCCATGTTAGGCTGATGGAACACGGGATGATGGGGACAGGAAGAAGATAATTTCCTGGACAGAACTTTCTATCGAACAAAGGGGCATATATATGCAGCAAACATGATAGGTTTTCGTCATCTATCATGGTGAAGATGTCAAAGAGTCGAGTAGATCCACTACTGTACTTTGCTACTGGGAAACCTGCTGGAATTACAAATATTCCTAGCGGGGATCCAAGACCAGTGGCGAAAATGCCAGATCATCCCCAAAACCATCAATGGCAAATTCTTAAATTTGCAACTCCCAAATTGTAACTTAAAGGGGTACAGATGATGCATGTAAATAAATAAATAAAGTATGATTAATAAATAAAAACAGATAATAAACATGAATAAATACAGAAATATAAACGAATAAATAGAGAATATATATACAGTAAATATGGAAACTTTAAATGTTACGATTCAAATGCCACTCCTATTCTTCTGAATTTGTTCTTCATATGGCGCATATCAAAATCAATTTCCTATTTTTTATTCATTCCCAGCGTAAGCTACTAGCGCTTGTAGTCGGTTTCGTTAACTTGTTCATGCATTTTTGGGAAAGTGGTAGCCCAAAAATGTATGAACAATAAACGAAACCGACAATAGGCACGATCCGACGTCGGGAATGAATAAAAAATTATAAAAAAATCGTTTCTTTATTTTAGTGGGTTCATTTAAACCATTGCAAGCTTATAGTGAATTCCATTGGGAACCTGGTGCAACGCTTTTTGGCACGGAGTGCCACAAATTCACTGTTGCAACACATAATTTTTCGGCACAACACACAATTTTGTGGCATTCAGTGCAAAAAGTGCTGCACCAGGGTTCCCAATGGAAAACGCTATTAGTGAATGGATATGTCTGAATGTAAAGGTTTTTTAGATTAAATTAGGAGTAATTTCCGTTAATAATAAAATGTGTGTATTTCTGTGTTTAGGAAATTCCGTGGTATTCAAATTTCGGATCTTGGAGTATATTTTAAAGCTAGTTGTTAGAGAGTTTTGGGTCACCGGAAATTACAAGGGCCCTCCTCAGAAAGGTGGAAAAAAGCGACGTTTTCAACTTTCTTGTGTCTCTTTTGCATATAATGACAGTTGGCAATGGGAGTTGAAATTCGCTGGAGCAAAAATACCGTTTTCAAGTTTCGACGCAGAGGTCGGTCCGTCTTTTGGACCTCACTCGCACTGGAAGTTGATGATAATGGGTGTTTGCCAGGACTGTTTGACAATGTTTCAGGTTCTGGAGAGAGGGGCAGATGTCCGCCCCCTTTTGCAAGGAACCCCAAAAAGCTACCGTTGGCTGCAGACCGCGCCGCATTCTGAATGACATCTCTCCAGCTATGTTATCAGCAGGAGAGCCAAGATATAATGTGCGCCGTGTACAGAAATTGCGACTCTAATCGTTTCCCTCCGCCATTGTTATAGTACATTTAAGCCATACACGTTCATCCCGAGCAACTGGAAGCAGGAGACGAATTGCCCTCCAAAACATTCTGGCTGTCGAACATGTGCTTCCCTTTTCGTTGTTTCTACCCCGAAAGTCTTCCAAGGTCCTCACAAATCTGCCAAATCGAGTTTATTACTTCCAAGATTCTAAAAGGAATTTTTAAAAGTATTTCCCAGGCAAAGCATATTAAGTATATTAAGAAAAAATAGTTTAAAGGTTAATCTAGATATATGTAGTACATGTCGTCTAGAAGTTGTTTATTACAGATATATTTTTATAAGTATAGTTATAATTTTCTTTTTACGTTAATTTGCGTCAAGCACTTTTATACGTAAAAGTTAAAAAAGCCGTAGACCAAAGTTTTTATTCGTAATTTTTTTACTGTCCCACCATCTATGAGCGATTTCAAGCATCTTTTCCCTTCGCAGTGAGGATTTTTCAGGTCTTCCGTTTCCGATTTTTTTAATCGCCTTTTACTGTATTGAATCTTAATAGCTAACACTCAAGAAACTCGCATGGGATTAGTATAAGTGAGTGTGGGAATATTTTTTTTCTAATGTCTAAGTTTCAATGATCGCAAGAAATCGATTATTGTTCAGGGTCTTCTTCCAAGACGTGTTTGAAGGAGAAAGGCACGAACAAGACACCTGTCCCGGCATAGAATTTGCTCTGGAATTCCATCCTGTAAGATCCGAAACGAAATTAATTTTGTGGATAAAGTTAATTTTTCATGGATTTTATTTGTATATTTAGGGTTTTACCTTCGTTTCATTACTCCTTTAATTTTAAATTTAAAACTATAATTTGTCTTAGCCATTTATGAGTTGCATTTTCTGTCCTTTATTGTGAATTAGTGAATTGATTAAATATCAAGAAGTTAAAAAAAAAATATTTCACAGTTTTAAATTGATTTAGTGAATTTTATTGTATTATTTATTTAGGCATTTCTATTATTTTGTGTCTTTTGAAGTTCAAAAGACACAAGTTTTTGGGGTTTCTCTTTGCATTTACTAGAGATTTTTTTTTATTATTATTTTTATGTGTTTAATTAATTCAGAAAAAATAAAGTTGAAAAGCTTACCAATGCAAACGCAAAGTGTGAAGGAAGGCAGAAAGTCCTTCCATGATTAGCAAAATAGCCAAGGTTGCACTAGCCCAAAAGGCAAACACGAGATAGAGCATGATGGCGCCCGTGTAGCCTGTTGATGTTAAACCCATTCTAAGGACCATGGTCCACAAAACTTCGGAAAGTTCTAACGCGTTAAATAAAAAATAGAAAAATAATAATTAAAATTCGTCTGCGGAAAAAATAAGATAAGAAATTGTATTTACGAGCGTGCGCCAAGGAAAGAGCCCATAAACGAAGATACGACGCGGTATGTGATACGGAGCCCAACACGTATTCAATCGTGTGAATACTCTGGTGAATCATTATTTCACTAAACTCGAATTCTTCCTCGTGTTCGCCGTCATGGACCAGCGCTACTGTACTACCCCCTCCTTCACCGGCCAGTACTTGGTCCTCCTAAGCGGGAGATTTTATTTTTGTTAAATTCTTGGGGGAGTATTTAGGGAGAATCAATTGGTTCATTTACCTGGTGTTTGACGGCTTTGTTGTTCCGGCTGCGGAGAACAAAGGGTTTGCCCAACAGCATTACAGGAATACAAATTAAAGCCGAGAAAAGTAAAATGAGCTGGATGGTAGCCTAAAAAAGAAAAAAAAAAGGTTTGTCAGGTACTTAATGTTGGGTTTTGACAAGAATTGGTGGTGTTACTTTGTAGGGAGAGTGAGATAGTGAGGTGGGAAGTAGACACAAGGACGACTCGACAAAAGGACTCCGGGACGCTAGGTAATCTTTGAAGGAACGGGAGAAAATACGTCACAAGGAATCCGGACGCCAACCTGGCCTAACCTTGTGTCGAATTTTCTAATACGGCTTAAGCACTTTGTGATCTCGTTGGCGCTTAACCAATGAGCAGAGACTTCTGAAACTCGAGATTCTATTGGTCCCTTAAAAATTACGGACCTGGCGTCCCTCTGTAGTGGCCCGGCGTCCTTTTGTCGTCGTTGTGTCGCATTTACACTTCAAGAATGAAATTTGGATCTCGAACAATAAAGTTTCCGAAACTTGAGCCGTGTTCGTTTTGACCAAAGTCGACTTAAATGGCTAACCAGGACTTTGCGCTTATAAGCGTTCGAGATAGGTAGACTTAGCTAAACTTTGGGCTTATAAGCGTTTTCTATAGCTAATCGACTTAAACTTTGGAAGTCGACTCCAAAGTCAGGCAAGTCTACAGCGAGTACTCTTGTGCCTACTGCCTAGACTTAAACTTAACCCCGCCCCTTTGTTTATGTATCTCCTTTGTCAATATAGAGTCTTTACCAAATTCGCTCTCTAGCGGCAAGAATGGGCGAAATCCACCATTTTGGTATGTTTTGTACAAGGCACGTAAAGTAACCAAAACAACAACAACAACAGACAAGTGCCGGTCATTGTCTATTACACTGTTTTGTTATTTCAGATTCTGAAGAATTTGTTTAGTTTAAGTAGCAAAATTTCTTGCTCCTTAAACTTGTCTGTTGTTGTTTTGGTTTGTTAACTTTACGCGCCTTGTAAAAAACATACCTAAAATGGTGGATTTCGCCCATTCTTGCCGCTAGAGAGCGAATCTGGTAAAGACTATTGAACAATTCATATATTGCTTTTGTTTACGTTCTACCAGCACCGCCCCATGGGTGGAGCAATTGTAAACTTTTGCTTACAAGCGTTGGTTTTGACTCAAGACTTTCCCAGTCGACTTCGGTAAACTTTGAAGGTTTAGGCTAAAACGAACGCTCATAAGCAAAAGTTAAGGAAATCTGGTAAGTTTAAGTCGACGGTGCAAAACGAACGCGGCTTTGGTCGCAACTCTTGAACAGTGAACTTGGCTGCTAGTCTTCAACAATGAAATCCGGGGGTTGTGCCGTAACTTTTCAACCGTGAGTCTCTTTGCGTATCAAAAAAGGAAAAAGGGGTTGTCGTAATACTTAAATATTTTGTTAAAATGTACATTGCTTTAGTTCTAAGTGAGTTTTGAAGTTTGAAATAGATAATTTTGTCAAAAAGGGGCAAAAGTACGCCAACAATGAAAGGGTTGAAGCTAAATTGACCTAGTTCTATTCGTATACGTGATGATTTGAAGTCTGCCGTGCAAATGCGGAAGTTAAATATACCTGGTTATCGAACATGTAGCCATCAGGGCGACAAACAGGTGGAGGTTCATCAGGTTTTTTCATAAGAACCATTCCAATGAAGAGAATTAAGAGCGATGGAGCGCAATAACTGCCAAAAGTCACTAAAAAAATATAGAAAACTTTCATGAATTCTAAAACGATGCTTAACTTATTCCGTATTTACCGTCAGGTGAAGAAGCTGAATAAACCCACCACTTGTAGACAATTAGGAAACAAAGGTATCCAAACAGCCCCATAAAGAAGATCATTTGAGGCACAAATTCCACCAAAATGAAAATCTTGTTCTTAAAGTACCTGCCAAACCATATCACCATTTTAAAATCCTCAAACAGAAAAGATAATTCGAGTTTTTTCGTATAGGAAATAAAAACTGAAATAGTTGACCATTTTTGAATGTTTAAAACTGAACAACAAGATTTTCATACAAATTTGCTTTGCAATATTTTCTGCCGAGAGGGATATTGAAGAGAATTGCCTTCTTACGTGTTATTCCAAATACTGAGCATGACTCCAAACGTCATATGAAGAACCCCAATTAAAACCGAAATCTTCATTTTGTACGCGTTTAGAAAAACGATCTTATTTTCAGCCAACTGCCAAACAGGATCCATTCCAAAGGGATAACTATATCCCGAGTAGGTGATATTATCAGCCGGGTCCAACATTAAAGACTTAAACGCAAAGATGGTCTTATTGTCATAGTCTGCTCTCCAGGATGATCCGAATATGTTAAAGGACTTGGAAAATGCGTCGTTGTAGATCATTCCAGTGTACATGGAGCTGATTCCCATCATAAGGACGATATAGCGTCCGCCGAAGAAAATGGAAGCAATCTGAAAATATTTTTTTCATTTTTGCTCATTTAAATTCCATTTTCATATGAATTATATAAATTAGTTTACCTCGTTCTTAATTTTCTTGGCTCCGAATTTCTTTTCGTTTAAGACCAAAAATAACGCAAAAATCGTCATGATTAAACCATGACCAGCATCGCCAAACATAACCGCGAACAAAAGCGGAAAGGTCGCCACCGTATACAAAGCTAGTAAAAGCGATTTTAATTATGATTTAATTCGTGAAATTAGGGGAAACGATTTTTTCCTTTATGTTATGGGTTACCTGGGTTGACTTCGCGATATGCAGGGATTCCATAAGCGTTAATTAAATTCTGGAATCCGCTAGTGAACTTGTTGGTTCTTAGGAAAGTAGGCGGGGTCGACTTGGTGACTATGGCGTTGATTACTGGTACAAAACTACTTCCACATTCTTTCTAAATGGAGAAATACAAATTAAGAAAGTGAATCAAGACGTGGGCGCCCAAAATTTCCTTTCCCTTCTCTTCAAAATTGTAATTTTATAGTCATTAAATATAAAATTAACTTCGAAACAAGTTTGTCAGAATTGAAAATAAAGAAAAATAAGAATAAAGATCAAATGGAAAGATAACTAACTGCTGCTTCCTGCAAAGCCATCTGCACAGCATTCATATCTGCTGTCGGCAGCCAACCTTCTCCAATTAGACATTGGTTGGTGACATCCAGGTTGAATTCGTTGAGCGTGGTATAAATGGCTTTCACTTTCAAAGCCTGGGCCCTCCAGTTGTTGATTTTTTTAGCGGCTGCCTGCAGAATCCGGAAACGGTGCTCCCTAGTTTGACGCAACACCTGTCCGACAATAAAAAAGTAAAAAAAGTTGGGTTTTTATTTTTAATGGACTTTAAAATTCTGAATTAACGCTCTTACAGTTTCCAAGTCTTCCAGCCGACTCGTAACACCAATTAACATTTCGCGACGCTCAGCAGGTTTTTCCGGACAAGGGTAGCAGGTGGCACGGAAACCGTCGCAGATTTTCTTAACCCGAGCCTGTAATTGCTCGCCTTGGTAAAAGATAATGAAGGTGGCTTTCTGCTGAAGTTCGCCCTAAAACCAAAGAAAACAAAACAGACTTAGCCTTCTTTCTCCTAAACCGAAGCTAAGCAACGACTTAATAGGGTAATAGCCACCAGGAAGTTAAAAAAAGGCACACAATCTACTTTTTAGTGATGTTTCTCTTTCCATATCATGCTCGCCGTAGTAATTAAGCTATTAAAGTAAGTAATTTCTAACCGACTCGTGCACACGCAAATTTGGAACAAAGTTTATGATTCTTAAAAGAAGGTGGACTGTATAGTTGTCCATCAAAAATATTAACGTGTGATTTTGGTGGCTATTATTGACTTTTAGGAAGGAGTTCTGTGTTACCGTCGTTGCATTTTCGACGAGTTCTTCCATTACAGACTGCCGAAAGAAGGCGTTGCCTCTGCAAACGCGCCATAACATGCGTTCAAAAGCAGGCAGACGCTCTAGAGCGACTACTCCTGCCACTGATCTAAGAAAATGGGTGAAATTGACCCAAATTAGGCAAAAGCATCAAGTACATTAATAAAATTAACCAAAAAATTGCGAAAAAATCTAGGTTTAAGTGATTATATATTTAAAAATTATAGAGAAATAATATGAAGAAATATGATGAAAAGTATTTTTTGGTTTAGAAAATTTACCGAAGTGTTTCGTGATTCACTCGACCGGTTTCGGGCTCCAATTCCAAGTCGTGATCAATGTCAGCCATTTCGGACTGTAAAAACGAGTTTAAAAGACTCCGTTTTTTATATTTTGTTAAGGAACTTGTACTTTATCGAAAAATCCTTCGGTTTTATTTAGAATGCTTTTAATTTCGAGCAATTCTCCGTGGTTTCGTTTCATGGTTTCGGCATTACGATTGACTTCGCGGACTTCTGTTTCCAGCTTTTCTAAAATCGCCTTTTTTATAGATAAAAAATGAACAAAGGGAGATATGATTATTATATATATATATTTATTTCAAGCAAAGGTTAAAGATTTACCTCCAAATCGATAAGCTCTCTAGGCTTAGGAACCTCCACATCGACCATTTCATCGATTGTAATATCATCTTTAGTTACTTCATGATCCAAATAAGTTAAAACGCGTTCCACTTCATTGCAACGTTTGACTTCGTTTGCGAATTTTCGTTGAAAGGAGCTAACGTTCGGATTAAGCTATACGAGAATTACTTGAAAAATTATACACTTTTTCAAAATTATTAGAGATTTCAGTCCCAAAAGATTGAACTCATTAAACTTACGTCGCGGAATTGGACAAGACCTAAATCCCCTAACTTAGCCACGCAATTATAGACAGTTTCACTCGAAATGAAAAACTGACACAAGGTCATGATCTCACTTTGAAAAATGCTCCCCATTTTTTAAAAAAAATTTGGGGAATTTTTCAACCCAAAAAAACTTGTTTATAGGAAACCAACTCCCCTTCGGAACTGAATAATAAATTAAACACCCGTGAAAGAAGACCCGTTCTTATCTTGGGTCTTGTGACTTGGAGATATCTTTCCACACTTGAAGGACTAGCGGGAAATCACGTGCAGGATAAACACGTAACCGCTCGTCGTCAATACTTTAAATCCTTATCTCTTTCTATTCTTTTGTCTGTAAATTTACATTATATTCAATTTAGTAATATACTTCGGGTTAGTTTTTACCTCAAATTTCCGATTTTTTTTTTTTTTTTTTTATTTATTACCCAACGTAGGCTCGCGCCTATTGTCGGTTTCATTAAGTCCGTTACAATTAAAGATATCGCCTTCATTAATCTAACTTAACAACAATTAGGGAGGTGGGGAGTAAAAGGGTTAAGGTAGGGTAAGGTAGGGTAAGGTAGAAATTTGAGAAAATAATGAGCTATTTGTTCGATT
The DNA here is from genome assembly GCA_003724045.1 of Lepidurus arcticus. NCBI lineage: Eukaryota > Metazoa > Arthropoda > Branchiopoda > Notostraca > Triopsidae > Lepidurus > Lepidurus arcticus. The sequence goes on along the minus strand of RJJA01000271.1, from coordinate 21,652 downwards.
TTTTTTCCTATTTGAAGAGTTTCGTTTTAATGTTTGAGGGATATATATAAATTAAGTATAGAGCTTCTAATGATTGCTTGAATTAAATAGTAAATTAGTTTATTAGCTTATTTTTCTAACAAAAAAATAGAGTTGATATGAAAGAACAGTGTCAGTTTACGAATTTAGGTTTCCAAATCGAGGAGTTGCAATCGCAAAAGATTTTTCGCGAAATTATAGAATTCGTATTCTTGACTCAATTCTTGGCGAAGCTTCGATATCACTTTCTCTGACAGTTTCTTTCTGGGTTTGGGGTTCTGCTTTTCGTGTTGTCTATAGTATCCTAACCGAAACAGACATATTGCTAATTAAGCAGAAAAAAATCAAGAAATTTTAATTTTACTGTATTTAAAAAAATCGATAAATTTGTTTACCTTCATTGAAGTAAATCGAAGTAGCATTCCGAAAATAACGCGGAATGAAATGTTCCAGTACTTTAAGCGTGAGTTCAAAATCTTCCAGAATGCCCAAAACTGAGTATGTTTGCAAAGCATTCACTTTAGCCTGTTGTAAGGCCCACTCACTGGACGCATTCCTAAATTCCCCCAAAAAATAATTGCTAAAAATCCAAAAAAACTTTTTTTAATTTCATATTATTTTAAATTTCTGCTTACAAGCAGTTCGAATTCTGGCCACAGATGTAGGGGATCGCTCTATAAAAAACTGGCTCTATTTCATTGGATTGAGTGGCGCATTCCGGGTCGTTGGTCAATACACAACCTTCGAAACTTTTATTGTACCATTCTTGTCCTGTATGAAAAAAAAAATTAAATAAATTCACTAAAATTGCAAAAGTATAATTATAAAAATGGCGCAGTTACACATATGACCATATCTCATTAGGCTAATTCAAAATCTCACCACTTCCGTTTCTTTTTGCATCGAACTCCCGTATAATCGCAGCTACTGTCAAAGGATCCGAACGCCGGTATAAAAACGCAGAGTATTCTCTGTCAACCGGGTCTCTTAACAGGTTGATATAAATTGGCCGGAAACCACGTTTATACCTAGTCTTATAAGATTAGTGTATTATTGTGATTACCGTCACAACATTTTCCCGCAAAAAAATAGATATTTAATTTACCTCTCAAAACGAGTGAAATTAAAGTACAAAAAGTGTCGATCATAACTCTGGGCGTGGTTCTGGTACTCGCACCAACGAACAAGATTCTTTTGCTCTTTTGGAGTTAACAATCTTTGTTTGAAAACAAATGAGTGAATTAAATTCATTTTACACATGTAAAATTATTTATAAGAAAGCATTGATTCTTACCGATTCCAGGGTGTTCGGTAAAGGTGCTTTTCGTGTCTGAAGTGATTAACTTCCGCGAGAGTTCTTAGTAAATACACTAAAGTTTCTCCTCCGCTTCGGGGAACACGATTAAACACTAAACAGGAAGTTGACTCAGCTGGAGTACGGTTATGTAGCGTGCGAATGAAACTCGTGTTCACTTCTGGAATATGGAGCTGTTTTTTGGCAATATTTCGATAGCACCAGAACCCAACTAGGTTTAACCCTAGAAGTAACGCAAATGAACACGATTTAACTCGCGTGAATGCCCCAAACTGACGAAAACCCACACACAATCGCATTCTGATAGGGTTTGGGAAGGTCGAATGCACAACTTGTCTGGCTTGCGATGGTTCCAAAGTGACTGAACTTGGTCTCTGAACGCGGAAAGCCCGCCAACCGTAAAGAAAACCTCAAAAAGAGAGTTCCATATAACATCCTCAACGTTTTAAGTTGAGCTTACGTAGTGAATGCTAGTTTCTGAAAGCTTAAGTACTCAAAGCACACGAAAAGTCACTTTACCTCCTTTTTAGGAATCCAAACGCGATTTTTTATTTTACAAGAAAAATTATCAGACAATCTTTGGGAAAAATTAATGTGAGCTTAAGTTGTATTAGCGACGCAAAGTTTGTCACAAAAATATCGTCAATTTTACTTGAAAATTGGATGTGCAGACAAACGCCAAACGTTTGGATGTGCAGACAAACGCCATCTAGTGAGCGCAAAGAAATATAAATAAATTGCCTTATTCTAGGATGCAATGCATTGAAGTCTTCACAAATAAACGTTGGAATTCTGACTTTCTCGGAACAGCTCGAAATGTGCTGAATAAAAAACCTCGGTTAAGTAAAAAACACTTTTCAAGTAAGTAAAGTACAATTTTGAGTAAAACCGAAAAAATTAAGCCATGGGATCTTTTTTTTTTTAATAATATTGGCGTATAGGCATATAAGCCTGTTTCCAAAGTTTATTACTAAAACGTACGTTTAAAATAGGGTAGGGGAAAGGGATAAATTATCAACTATACTTGCAATACATCGTGGCCTTAAATCCGAAAGTAAGTGACGAAATATATTAACATTTTCTTCAAACCCTTCTTCAAACCTCTCCCATTTTGACTACAAAATGCGACTTCAAATGAGTCTGATTTCCTGATTAGTATAGTGTATAGTCTCATTGTGTAATAGGTCTGACTAATTATTCCGATTTTCAGATTAGAGTTTAACGTCGGCTAGTTGTCTACGTTGCGAAAGCAAAGTAAGCGAAACAAAGAGAACGAGTTTGAATTCAAAAACTCAAATCAAAACTATATCGCATGTTGAAGGTGAAAAGGTTTCATCAGATACTAGTCGAGCTAATTAGCATACGTTTTACCAAGGTGCGGTTGCATTATTACCGGGACCATTTGCGTTCTGTAGATATTCTAAAGCGACAAGAAACTTTATAGTACACAGATTTGGATAACTCAAACCTCACGCTTTGCTGTCAACCTTTGGCGGTTATCATTGTCATGTTATCATTATCATGTTAGTCGTTGCGTGGTCGTAAATTGAAAAGAACTGCAGTTCTTTTCAATTTACGACCACGCAACGACTAACAATTGGCCCCTATATATACTGTAACTATATATTTTTTTACTATCCGCAGATATATTCAAGATATACCTTGATAGAGGTTATATACAAGGTACCTTCTATCTCTGGCAACTCTTCAGAACATCCCTGGTAGTTTCTGGAATCCTTAAAAGGACAAAATTATATTTTGGGAAACACTGCTATAAATCAAAAACAACTACAAAAGTGTGTATGCTAGCTTCTTTTGTACACACGGCCTTATTTGCCATGCCACCCGCAAAAATTGTAAATCACATTGCTGTTGTCTTATTTATTTTCTTAGTTTCAAATGCAAATCCTTTCCGAAAGGGGTTTTCACTTATATCTTTCACACCTTCTTTAGATAAGCATCTTTCGTTTACCCCCAACGAAAACGTTTCTTCAAGAAGCCAACTACTATGATGTCATCATCCTTCCAGCAAATTTAACCAGTTGGCCTTCTGCTCCGACTTTTTCGGACATCTTCCCAGTATATGAATATAATTGCCATATACACAACTAGGGTTTTGACAGATCTTTTCTTCCACACACCTGAAACACGAACATGAAATCCCAAGAGTGAAAAAAAAATCAAGAAATTCTGACCAAGTTTCTTTAACTCACCCTCGGCTTTTAAAAGAAAGGAGCTCTTGACCTTTCTTGATCCTCAAGCATGTCCGTTGGTCCATGAAACAATCGCAACTGCACACGCTGCCCAAATTCGTTCGAGGGGACATTTCAGCCGGACAGACGCAACTACAACAATGAATTAATAAGTAAGGCGGTAAACCCCAGAAAAGGGCGAGGAGTTCCTACAAAGGCAGGAAAAACGAATCGAATGACGCGAGGGGAAAGGCGGGAAGCCTCGGCAGGTTTAAAATTTGAAAAAAGGCAGGAAAAGTAAAAAACGGGTACAAAGGAAAAGGCGGGAGAATAAGCCTTACTGGTTTAGTTTGCTGGAATGATTGGAGGATTTCGTGGATTCCTTGACTGGTTGGTAGAGGCTAGTACTCCTTTGGGTCCCCAAACTGGATTTACCGATTTCTTGGGTTTTGTCGGTACGGGGTCCATGTTCTTGTAGACGGGGCATACGCTCTGCGAGTTGGTCTTGACATTCGCATTCGGTATGGTTTTCGAAGGTTAGATTGTGGATCACTCCGCGGGATCCATTATGGATCGGTAATACCTAAAGGGGATGTCAAATTCGGAATAATTTATTTACTACTTTTTACTTTATTCTTGTTTGAATTCGAGTTTATCCGAGACCAAAGACCGGTCTCGAGACATAGACCTGTCTTGGCTTTTGTTGTAAAAGATTGGCATTTGTTATAAAAGAAGACAATTCCATAAGAAACCAATTATTTATTTACACAATCATCCACAAATGTTTGCTTCGTTTCAATATAAATCTAACAGTCTGTTACATTTATATGAAAACGAAGCAAACATTTGTGGATTATTGTGTACATAAATATAATTAAGGGTAGTTGAATGATATTATAAGATTAACGAGTATTTTCCTAGAATTATGCGAAACACCAACGCCTTTCACTTTCAAAACGACCTTGGATTAGAAAGTTAACGAGTCACTAGGGCATTACAAAACGGAACTAAGTAAACTCGAAAGTGCGAACAGTTCCGCTTACATTAATTCTCACCATATTCTTTGAAATCAAAACCAAGCCATCGAGACCAAGACCGAGACCAACAAACTATTTTTTCTTTCGAGACAAGTCCAGGACCTTCATACCCTCGAGACCAAGACAAGGTCTCGATGTCCCATCTCTGCTGAATGTTGTAAAATGTGCAAATTAGTGCGGTGAAAGGCGATGCATGGACGGGCTGCAAGAAAACCGGTAATATCTTGTGGAGAGTTTTTGGCCCGCTAGGGCGCTTGTCGAGATGTATGTTCGAGACAGGCCCGTACCCAGAATTTTGGTTCCTGGGGAGGGGGGGGGTTAAACCCCCGAACTCCCCCTGGGTACGGGCCTGGTTCGAGATATGTAACGATACATATACTATATACTGTCTATGTATATAAAACCTAAAGCATTTGCAAGCAGGTTGCTTTGGGGAAATGAACTGAACTGAAGAGAGAAAACTTGCTCCCGCTTCTATGTCTTTTGGGACGATGATTGATAGGACAACTCGATAATGATCTTGGCTTGAAGGTATATTATTACGCTCGCTTTATTACTAATTTTTCGTTCGGAAATGAATTGACAGAAAGTTTACACTAAGGGGACAGGTGTAATGAGAACTGGATGAAAATTCTGGTCTGTTCGCTTCTTGTTTTTAATGATTTTTCCCATTCTTGGGTTACACCTATAATGGCTGTAAGGCAACAGTGACAAACAGTGTTGCACTACAAACTTTCTGTTTATAGAGAAAAACGATGAAACCTTTCTTTGAAAAATCATCCGAAATTGAACTTGATGGAAAGGAAATACGAACACCCATTGTGACGTAAGACGTTTAATTTGAAAAATGGAGAAAATTGTGCTCAAGAATTGTTGGAATAGTATTCATATACTAATAATTATGACTATTTTTATTCATAATTATTTGATCATTAATACTATTTTTACTATTATTATTAGTTTTTGAGGGGAAGTTCAGTATTTCTTTTCATTCTTGTCGAAATACAAATGGTAAGGATGAAACCAAGTAAAATAACCCATCCTGACAAGGTTTCTTAATGATCTTTGCGAATGTGAAAAAAAAGTGGCAAAAGGGAGCGTCCTTTCCACGCTGATGTCATTGAGTACGTGCTAAGCGTACCTAGGAAAGATCGTGGATAGTAATTAAAGTGTAAGTGTAGGCATTACGAAGAAAAGCTCGCTCAGGATTCTTTAACAACGAAAAAGTAGTGTCGAAAGCTACCTGGCTTCATCAATTACCTCACGGGTATGTTATGTTAAGTTTTTAGGAAAAAAGGAAATTCATAGGAAGCTAGTTATTAAAGTAATCAGCTAAGGGATTGAGCAAATAAGGAGAAGTTGGAAACAAGTACGAAAGAGAGAAGCAAGGCTTATATGACGTCACTTCTCGTAATATAAGCAGTGAATACAGGACAACTCGTAATTACGTAAGTAAATGCAGTTATACCTTCTGCGCCGTTTAAAACATTTGAAATTGCGATAAAATAATAAACGAAATTAACAAGTTAGCCACTCGTTTAGACGAACTTCAAACATTTAACTTAGAAAGTACAATATTTCAGATATAAATAGAGATTTTAATGTAAAGCTAACTACAACTTGAACTAGGAATTACAGTACCAGAAGTAGCTCGAAAACTAGTTTGAATATTGAACGTTGTAACACTACTAATGAAATTCGTAAACATAATACGGTAGTTTAGCTAAATTTTCCTGAAATAAAGCAAACACCCATCCCATCATTTCCATGAGTCTAATAGGTATCAAGAATTGTATAGGAAGAAATTTAAAGTACGAATCTTACATAGAAGGGCAATTCCACAGTTTGCGTCTCTTTGGGTCCACAGGTGAGAGTTTCATGACAGCAGCCCGTATCCATTTTGCACTGGTGCAAGAAAGTGCACTGGGGCAAGTAGATGAGCCCCGGGTTGGGGTAAAAGTCTTGTACCCGTATCACATGAACGGAAGGGATTCTGCATGCGCCTTTACGGGACATGTGTAACATGTGGTGGCTCACTTGCTCAATCTCACCTAACCAGAAACAAACAATCTACCGAAAAGCCGTCTTACAATACATAAAAAAGGAATTTTAACATTCATCCTTAACAGGATTAGAAATGCCTGGGAAGCTTAGGGATTGTTGGAATGCGTGTTTAGGATGCACTCAGCGTGAATACTTTGTAAACTTCTTATGAGTCATTTACTTACTTGGTTTGCCAAAAGCGGACAAGATTCGACCAGACAACTAAAACCGGTTATATTTTCTTTTCTTTTTTATGTGAGTTCTCGTGTGCCTTTTTTATTTTTTATTATTTTCCTAAAACTAATAATGTATTTATCCTTGTCCAGAAAACATGGCAGCTGAGCCTCTTAGAAATAATAGCGATTGCCACATACGGCGCAACAAACGAGAAACAACGTAATTAGCGTTCAATGCTCACCCCTTGTTTTTCAAATTATTGGATATTTTTAATCGCCTCATTAATTTACTCCCTCCCCAGTTGTTACAAAACCCCTTCGAGTGTTGTAGAAGAGGGATTTATCGAAGTTGTCGATTTGTGCCTCGCATTGGCAAACAAATTATACGAATTTTCGTTAAAAAAAACATTCATGCATAGGAAAGATTACGGATAGTTTTCTTAGAAGTGTAAGGGAGGAGCTTTATTTACGATTGTTGTTCGGATGCCTCGGTTCGCGATTATGTTTTTTGGGCTTCTTGACACGTGGTTTTTGGTTTTTGCCAGCTGCGGATTTCGCCAAATTGGCCTTGATGTCGCCAAGTTTGGGTGCTTTTGGGGATTCCGGGATTTCCAGCGACAAATCCCGCTTGGTTGTGGTAATATCCTGTGCTATCCCGGTTGCCTCGGTGGTACTGCTGCTGAGCATTCCCTATGGACAGCAAAAGAAGCCAATCAAAACCACAAATAGAAAAGGAAATAGAAACGAAACGAAGATTTAGAGCCAAAATAATGGGAAAGAAATAGACACCAGAATATCGCATTTTAATCAAATGAAAAACAAGACAGGTTTCGTCAAGGAGCCACGTTTTGCGCTTGCGGAATATCACAAGTACACGAGGATCTCATTAGTGTTGATCCCGGAATACCACATTAATCACTGTACCGATAGTATAAAGAAAAACTCAGGAAGAACATGAGTAATCGTTCTAGACTCGGCGTTTCGGCGACGCCAATTCTCGAGGCTCCTATGGAACCCGGCGAATCTCATTAGATCTGGGTGGCTATTATCCAAATTTCGCTTTTTTATTTACGTGGTCCACATTTTAGAAGTTAACCTACAGTTTACGGCTTGGACGTAGGGATAAACGTAGGGATTTTCTTTTGCTTATTTTTGTCGAGGTTTTAAAAGCGGTCCAATATGGTGTTTTGAAATTGTCTTTTAAAATTAAGATTTTCAATGTTCTCGGGTGTTTTTTTATGGAGAGATTGCCGGTATCATATGACAGCGTTAAAAAGGAGACGCTTCGCATTAATCTTGTGGAAACACGGAAATAAAATGGAATTTTTACCATTAAGATTATAGGTTAAATTAATTGCCATTTATGACAATTTAATATAATTTATTAAGAAAATGGTAATTTCTACTTTTAACCCGGTTTACGAAAACATCGGTTGTAATTTGCAAAATTTTAGTAGTAACGTGTCTCTAGATTACATGTATGACATTACAATTCAATTATTATAATATTGCCATTGCTTATGGTAATATCAACACTAATTATGGTAATGCTAACACTAATTATCATAATATTCAAATGTGTAATACAGAAGGTTTTTTAATTTGGATTAAAAGGTCGGCATTATACCCTTCGCACTTTTTAATAAATGGCGAAAAAGTTATTTTTGCCAATGTGCTCTAGTATAAGAACGATTTTTATTGATCGTTTTCCTCACCAAGACGAAGTGAAAAAGTCTGCAATTTGGTCTAAATTAAATCTTCTCGATAGTAATTAAGTCTTACTAAAGAAAGAAGAGAAGAAGTTGTTTTTCTTCTTTGAAACTTGATATATATTTAAAAGCAAAGGTTGAGAAGTTATTAGTTTTCCGTCTCGTTCTATTTTTAGATAGAACTCTCTCCCTTTTTCATTCTTTCTTGTGCTATTACATGCGAAAACATCTGTTCAACGCCAAAGGTTTGCCCTTTTTGTTCGAAAAGTTGGAAAATAACTGCACGTAGAAGAAGAAGAATATTAACTACAGTAGTAAAAGGCTTTAACGACTTTCAAGGCAGTTTCACTACAAGGAATCATTTATTCTTGGCGCAACACTTCATTTGCGTTGCCAGAAAATGGGACAAGAAATCACTCCAATTAACGCAATCATTAAGCGCAGTAATTTTCCAAAAACATTTTTGGCAATAAATTTCTACATTAATCTAAACTTCAACTTTATAAAATCGAACTTCAGTTGAGCCTTCAAATAGTTAATTAAAACATCTTAATAATCGCTTTATTCAACTATATCGCTATATATATATATATCAACCCTTCAATTGAACTTGGGTTAAACTTGAAAATTAAATCTGGTTTATTGCTCAACACAACTCAGCTTTAACTTTCATTCAACCATGAAGACCTGGAATAATAAATTTAGGTTAAAAAATCTCTCAATTCGTTCATCGAAACGGCTTAGCATAAACGGCTTAATTAACTGTACGCCACAATTAGGGACAGTTTTTCTTTCCCTTTTGCTTTTTTGAGGTGTAAATTTCCCTCGTCCACCTGCTTTAGCTATTCTTGGGTGGTTCCAAACGTTTCTTTGACAGTTCAAAAACTTTTGCTCATCATCAGAGAGCAAACTGCTCAAGCATTCTAGAATCCCAAAAAACTAATTCCCAATTCCCAGCACGTTTCTCCGACCAACCAGTGGTTAGCTTTTTTATGATCGCGCGGCTCCTATTGTGCAAGAGTATGTGTGTGTCCCTCTCCTTTGTGAAATGTCTCGACTACTTCTTCAACTTATCCCCTCATTTAACATTCAAAAAAATCATCACAGCCGGATACAAAAGTCACATCAAGACATCATTGCATGCCTAGAAGGCATTCCATCTCACCTCGATGGAATTTCTTTCTTAAAAAATCTCAATCTCTTCCCTAAAATGTGTCTCTTAATGCTCTTCCAAATTATTCTAAATTTTTCTTAATTATTCTAAAAATGTATCATAATTCCCTTAATTATTCTAAACCACTCTGAATTTATTGTTTGAATTAAAAACCTTCCGTTTTAGTTCTCTTTTTTACGAAGCCTTTTGAACTTACCAAGCCTTGGGCTAAATTATGCAAATCCTGAAGATTCGCCAGAGTAACTGCACTAGTCTGTCCTCCGTTTTTGTGTTTCTTTCGTTCCCGTACCGACTCCACTTCGGCTCGGCCTGGTACTTCGGGTTGCTCCCCATTTAAAACCACTGCAGCATTGGGAGTTGCTATAATCACTTCATCTACTTCACCACCACGAGGCCTACTCTCACGATGCTTGGAAGTACTACTTCGACTCTTTGTAACGTCTTCCTTTTTGGATGCATAACTGCTGGGTTGGATCTTCTTGAGCAATTTTTCCAAGTGCGAGTACTTTTCCAAGTGTTTTAACGACTCTTTAGAGTAGGTTCCACCGGTTTGGGCGATCAAACACACCACCGCTAGGATCACAGTCCCTATCAGCACTATTATCTTCATCTTGTACGTCACTTGCATCTCTTTTCTCACCCTTATGAACCTATTTTTCACTTTACTAATCCGGGTTAACACCAAAACTTAACACCAAAGCTTTCAACGGTTAAAATATCAAACCGAAAGTTCATAATTTCACAAGTTGGGGCTTTTAAACAATTTTGAACGAACGAAAATTGAAACTACACGAAAATAATCTATGCTTGTACACAAATTGGAAATAAATTGACAATTTTAAATCACATTGAAACTGCATGAAACACACTCGCGGTTTTTGCACAAAAATGCAAGTAAATTACACAAATTGAAGTTTGAATTTTGGCAAATTTCTGTATTTATTTAGTTTTTTAAGAAAAGAATGTAAGGTAGATATTTTTTAAATAGGGGCAAGTAGGGAGTTAGATCACGGGAGCTTTAAGTCCAGGTCCGTGCTGTGGGACAACATGATGGAAAAGCGATGGCTACTCCTTGCGTACTGAGCTGAGAGCGTGGAACCGGCGTCGTCTCATTCTCTCACATGTAAATCGTGTACTGTGGTGCTGTAGCCTGATGAAGAGCGAAGGAAGTTGTTTGTGGGAGAGTTTGTAGAGGAGTCCGGGGCTTTGCCAAGACTCACTATAGTTTTGTCGAAGAGCCATGCCTCTTGATAAAGAGAGCTTTAGGCTTATATATCTTCTTGTCTTCTTCTTCTTGGTTCTTTTTTTTCCCTCTTTTCGGAACCAAACTTGTGTAATAAAAGTTTGGGGAAAGATGTGGGTCGTCGTTATAGAGCATGTGTGTGAAGTTGCTGAGGCCTTGATTATAAATAGGGGATTTATTTTTTTCGGATAATTTTATTTGGACCTCCCAAAACAGAAAGAAAGAGAGACGTAGAGGGGATTAAAAGAAAGTCGCATGTATAATCGATGAAATGTGCGTTTTCGGAATCGGGACCCATCATACCATATAAGCGAACGGCGCGACATCAGTCAAAAAAGCTTCTTGGGATACCTATATAGATGTATATACCTGTTCCTTTTATACTTATCCAAAAAAAGACATTAGATATGCGAACAGCTCTAGATACCCCGTAAACAAAAGTCTAAAGAGAGAGAGAGACGGAAAGAGATGAAGGGCAGACTCTATATAGGGCCCAACAAGATTTTGAAATGTGAGTTAGAGGATTTTTGTTTTTGTTATTTTGTTTTGGTGGAAAAGTCATTTCCGTTATTTATTCTCAGGCTTACAGCATCGTTGCTAAGGTTGAATAGTTAGGGTAGAGGGGATCCTTTCTTTTGGAGGTTATGTATGTATTCTTATTTGAAGCTTTTGGGGGCTTATCGGAGAGTTTTTCAAGTGGGGCTTTCCCAAAGCTTTTATGTTTTACGGTTATAGTGTTTGATGAATGTTTTGCGGAGGTTGGGAAAATTCATTGTTTCCGAGGGATTTTGTGCGGTTCTCTTTCAGAAGTGAGCTGAATGAATCGTGGAAATGTAAGTTTGAATAGTGTAGAAGGGGAGTTATTGCGTAATTTTAGCTCTGAACGCAATTGTAAACATTTTTGGTGTAAATGACTATTACATCTTAAGAAAGGTATTAATAGAGTATAAAGCAGTTCAAAGATCTTAATTGTACATGTTGCGTCATAAGGAAAGCAAGCCGTAGTTATAATAAATAGTTTAAGAAAGTTTTGTGTTTGTATTATGCTGTAGCAGGCTACTATTACGGTTGAAAGCACCATTCTAGTAGTTCCAATTTTCAGCTGCACTGCGTTGCGTGCAGTCGTAAGTAATAAGAAAGCCTTTACTAATTTGACTAAGTAATAATTCAGAAAGTCAACTAGGTCAATCTCTATAGTTCTTGTATTGAAACTGTTTGAAACATAACTTTTATAATTCCTACTGGTATGATAATTAAAACCTAACTTAGAATAAGTTATAATTGTTAATTTGTTGTAAGCAAGCTTAGTCTAAGATACCGGTTTCACTTGGAAACAGCTTTATTTACAACTATAAGAAGGTACAAAGTTTTAATTAAAAAATTACTTATAAATATTTTTAATTTTGATTAAGCGAACAGTTGGAATATTTCGAAGTTGGAATGATGTTAAAATATGCATTTTAATTACAGTATGTGTACACAGTTCAAGTATAGCCAGGTAACGCTTAGCTTTAATTATTCAACATTTCAAAACTTTAACAATTGTTTCAACTATAACATCCGAAAGAGATTCCAAATCGATCAAAAATATACAACAAAGCTTTACTGACTATAACTAACCTCAACTTCTTTCCCGAAGTTTCTCTTTGTAATCCCTAATCTATTCTTTACATCCTGTTGATTTAACGTCGTCATTAACTCCTCTTTTCCCCAATTCTCTTTCAATCGCGATTCCTTTGTTTAAAAACGATTTAAAAAGTCCTCTAGATTACAGTCTTGTAATGCAGTGAATGGCGTTCATACATTTACAACCCATGCTGTAAACCATAAAAGTAGACTTGTATTGCAGTACAGCAAATTTATTGACTGAAAGCATGTCGGAAAACAGACACGGTAAACGCATATCCATCGCATTAAACCATGATTTGGCGATAAACATTTATACGGATTAGCCACTTCGTACTTTATTTTCTTTCTCGTTGTATTTTTAGTCTTTTTTTCTTTTTCTTCTTCCTTTTCTTACGAATTCTTTCTTCTTTTTTTCCTCTTAATTTCGAACACCGAACCATTTGGTTCCCGCTGCTACCTTACCCCTTGTATACAAGTCATTTGGTACAGGTAGAACAATTACCATACTTCGTTTTCTTTCTCAGATTGGCATCAGACTGTTTGTTACCGCTTGTCAACTCTGTCGGGAAAAGATAAATGCCATTGCCAAAATGTGATACCCCACGAAGAATAAAAAAAGGTACATGAAATAAAAACAAAATCCTTCAACTTACTCACTATGTCCATACCGATGGGCGTCGCCACTTGGCTGCTCACTGTGACTTCGTTGGCGACACTAGTGTCGAACGTAAGCGCCGACAGTCTCGCAAAGAACTGGTTCACGTTCAATCCCGTTTTGGCGGAGACGATCCATAATTCAGCTTGCAAGGCCCGTGCCATTTTTATAGCTTGTGGCTCCACATGGCTAAAGGCGGCGTCTGACTAAAGGGGGGTAAACAATCGTAAACATTTGAGGGGCCTGCGTTTATTGAACGGTATTGTATGATGGATGTCATATACTGCCCATACGCTTTGGGGATTATACGGCAATGCAAATAAAAAGAGAGAGACAAGACGACAAGTTTTATCTTCGATTTCCTCAACATCGCCAATATTTATGTTATATATATACTTTACCATAAGGTCGCGTTTGGTACCCACTAGAAAAACCAAGGGCCTTCTGGTATTTGCTCGCAAGGCGTCTTCCAGCCATTTGGGACAAGATGACAGCGAATAAATGTCAGTCACGTCAAACACGATGACCACCACTAGACAAATAAATCTTTTATTAACACCCATAGAATGTATGGAACCCAATTTCGTATGACGTTATGCATTCATAAAAAAATATGAGAACTTGGGCAAGTAATATAAGCATAGAAAATGGAGGCAAATTAATTAAGGGAAATAACATTGGAAAACCGACTTAAAAAATGCGAAAATTATTAGTTTAAAAGAAATCAGGGAAAGTATAGACAGTTTAAATTACTAAAACTAACAAATGGTTTGAGTAAATTTATAAGATTTAACCAAGAAAAAATAGGAAAGAGTATTGCGAAGAAATTTAGAAACACTTTAAAATTTAGAATCTGACAAATAGAGATTTGTTTATTCACTTTTTGTATAATAAACGTTGTGAGTTTGAGGCAACAGGCCTTATACGCCGGTCACTTATAAAAAAAAAGTTTAGTTTTGTGACGTCACTGTCTATCAATTTTGCTGTGCTAGATAATATTCTCTAAAGAGACTAACTATGTCTAATTACTGGCGTCATCGTTTACAGCCCAAGCGTATAAATGTGACAAAGATTTAGTGTAGGAAAAACACAGGGTTTAGTTTGGCTGATCCCTCGAAATTAGAGTAGAATTTTTAAGAGAGAGAAAAATAAAAGGAGGAAAAAGTAGACAGGAACCAGAAAATGAGCTTGATTAATTCTTATGTTTATTCGTGTCGCAAAAACCGCTCAACCTTGAAACTTTGTTCATCTTCCGAGAAAACGAAAATTGAGGACTTGCCATGTGCACTACGATAGTATGAAGCTGCAATGCATTTGAATCTTTCTTGCCCAGCCGTGTCCCACCTAAAAAGAACGAAATCCAAGAAATTCATTATTAAATTGTAAAAATATTAAACTAAATGAAATGAACTTGAATTTATGTACAGTAGTAATTTAAATTAGTGATCAACTAAGGATTTAACCAACGTTACAATGACAATTCACGTATAATAATAAGCATGAAACTACGAACTTAAATTAAGATTAGTTTAAAATAATTTACTTTAGTTTGATTTTTTTCTTCGTATGGTTAAATTAAGGAAAAAAAATCAGTTCAGTTTAAAAACGTTATATGAAAGAAAACTCACATTTGCAAATTGAAGGGAATTCCCAAAATATCGAATCGTTCGACCTCGAAATCGACCCCAATTGTGGCCTTGTAATTGCTATCGAAACTATGGTAACAGAACCGATTAATCAGGCAGGTTTTCCCCACAGCGACGTTCCCCAAGAAAATCGCCTTCGAGATTTTCAACCCCGCTCTAATCGTTCGATTGGAAGAACATGCCGACTTGACTGACTCCTGGAAATCCTTATGTGAAATATACGGGGAGACGTGGCTAAGAAGAGGTAAAGGTAACGTGTTGATCCTCCGTTCCTCCGGCGCTTCTTTTAGCAGCATTCCTACGATTCCACGCGGATAACCACTCATAGAACGAAAAACTCAAGCCAGAAACTAATGTAGTCCAAAAGCGTTCGCAACCTCAGAACGTAATTTCGCTACTAAAGTAGATATACAAACAGCAATCATTGCGATCCACCTGCTTGTTGTTAAATCCCCTATGTTACCGTCTGTTGTGAGTTCTGGTTGCCAAGCAACGTTCCTCACTTTTTTGTCCCCTTCGATCAATCAAACGCACACAGGTTCATCTATTATTGTATTGCAACCCACCCAAGCTTCGCAAACACTAACAAAGAAAGTCATGGTTGACTTAACGACCGCTGGATTTCGAAACACTGCTTACAACCGATGCTCTGGAATTCGTTCGCAACGAGTTCACTCCACTGGACCGCCATTGCACGATGTTGGAACTCGGTTTCACTCCTTGTAGACGTTTAAAAATGCCCTAGGTAAGACCAACAATGAATATTATGGGCCAAAACCGCCCGAAAATGACGGTTCAGCGCAGAAATGTCAACAGTGAAAACTTACCCAGTTGTCTTGCTCGATAGTTCGCTGCTGTTCAACTTTGTTAATAGCCCAGCTGCTCTTAGGGGCGAATTTAGGCGGAACTGGTTGGGGGATAAACGTAGGGTTTCGAGGTCTTTTTTGGACATCAAGAATCTTTTTGAGGAGGAGTTGATTGTCGCGTTCAATTTGCCAGATTCTTTCGCTCGAAAAGGTGAGGTTCTTTGGTTTGGCAGGCTTAGTTCGATTCGTTGCTTTCGGTTTGTTTCGAGTGAGTTTGCGGAGCTCTTGGATTGCTTCCTTGAGTAGTTTGACGTCTAATGAACTGGAATTATTGTCTGGAGCAGGATTAGGGTCGACGTAGGCTGTAGGGGGAACTGGGGTAACAGGAGAAAGATCTTGGGGTAGCTCCTTCGCAGGCTGGACAACCGGCATGGCGTATTTCCGTTTAGCTTTGAATTGCGCCAACATTTGGCGACTGAAATCGTCCTCAGACCGGCGGGCCGGTCTGCGTACGATGATGTCGTCGTCGATGTCGTCGGAGCCATCACTGTCCAATGAATTCCCTTCAGCTTCACTAATACGTGGGAAAATATGATTAACACTCGAGCTCATGACTGCGACTAATCTGTATGAAACTGAATTGTTACGAGTTTTATTGGTTAGATGGCGTAAGCTGCTAACATGTTCCAACGTGGCTCACTAGAGGGCGAAAGCTCATTGAAACCTAGTCCCCAAAAAATTCTTTTCCTACAACGATTTAAACAGAAATAAGTACGAATAGTTTAGAAATTGTGGAAATTTTTTATAAAAAGTTTTCATTTGTATTCTTGCTTAACTGAGCGAACGAAACATACCAGGTCAATAATTAATCAATAATAAATCTCATACAAAACCAAAGGCTCACTTCTTAATTTCGGAAATACATGGACTAACGACGGAATCATCTGTCTTATCGGAGGAAAAAGAAATTTCTTTAGCGAGGGAAATATTTGCTTTCTCGGAAGAGCAAGATATTTCATTATCATTAACTCCAGAAATATCTGGCATCTCGACGGAACCCGACATTTCCGAAATCATAAAATGTGGTGGTGGAAGAGTTTCCTCTTCCAACACGTTTGTAACATTCCCACATTCGATGAACTCGATAGTTTGATGTTCTTCCATGAAAAGTTTAAGGTTCAATAGTGACGCCATATTCTTCTCAAACGGGTCTTTGGACATTTCCGAGAGCAAATCCGCAACACTCGTCAGAAGTTCCATTGCTTTGGCATGCTTGACTTCTTTCGTAAGCTCCTCCTCTTCTATATGCTCCGACTCCGTAAACATATACTAGAAAAGTACAACAGAAAAAGCAACATTATAATCTGACATTTAAATTTTGACATCTCATAAAGAAATTATTACTTCAGGGTCATCTTGTTGCTGCTTCCAACGTTTGTTGCAAATAGTTTCTCCCATTGCCACTTTTCGCGTTTTCCTCACATGCATAATATGTTGACAAGGTAATTCATGAGTGTTGAAAAACAGACAGGTGCAGGTCTTCATCTCGCTCGAAACACGATACGTAGCCCCACCTTGTTCATTCGTAGTCAATTCAAACCATTCATCATCCTTAAAAGTGCAAAAGTCATTGAACCACAAATAATAAAACAATGAAATCAAACTAATTTGATATACATAAATTCGAAAATATCCCTAATTAATGAACAACGGATTTGTAAAAAATATAATTAAAATATAAAATGGAATATACTAAAAATCGTAAATAAAATTTAAACATTTTGATGCTAAATTCAACACTTTTTGAATTTTTTAACTTGCATTCATTTTTAAAAAACGTTGACGTTTAATAAGGGAGAAAGGTTTACCTCCTGAGTGATTCGAAGTCCTGTACCCGATTTTTTGAAATGTGTAAAGACCAATCCAGCAGCAAAGGGAGTTAATTCACCCAAAAAACTGTTGAAATCCGAGTTTTTGGTCTGGGGTGATTTGATATCACGCTCCATGTTCTGCATGCCTGATTCCTGGGCGTTCCCTTTCGTAATATTCAAGACGCCCTTAATGACGCAAGACACCGAACTGCCAATTGGAAGAACTTCCTTGACCAATTTGTGAAATTTATCCATGCGATTGGTAGTATTGGTCTGGAGGGTAAATAACGTTTTCCGGAAGGCTGTGGCCCACAATTCCGCTTTTCCAAACCAATCAAGGAAGAGTCCTCCTACTTGTTCTAAAGTAGTCAGACAAAATAAAGAAAATTAATTTAAAAATAGAAATAAATAAAAAATAAATTTAGACAAATAATGTATTAATTATTTATCTTAATTGACTACTTTAAAAGAAAAATCAAGAATTTGTACCATGAGTTGTGAGTTTCCCTTGATACTTTTCAAACTCTTCCATATTGGACGTATTCATCGCTTTCTTGAATTTCTGCAGCAATTTCCGTTTTTGAGCCAAATCAAGGGCAGTTTTGCCCAAAAGAGCTTCCACAATCTTACTAGCATAAGACTGGCAAATGACGACGCGAGCATTGGTGAAAATCGAAGAGAAGAATGCGATTTCGTCGCCGTGTTTGTTAATAATTACTGTTCTGGTCTTGCTAAGGTCATTATTCTAAACAAAACAAAATAAATAACCAAAGTTTAATTTTAAAAAGTCTTTCAAACCAGTTTAAAGATTTCTAGCGCAAATAGTTTTTAATTACCTTTGTGAAAAGTTCAAGGCATGATTTAACCGCATCAAAAGACTCGTTTTTGACCAGAAAGAAGGCTGCGGGTTGACTATTGCCGTTATTGTCCACAACAATAATGGCGTATAAGGTCATTTCCCCTTTGCTGATGGCATACGAGCCGTCAATGAAGCAAACGTCCCCAAATTTGGAAAAGTGAGCCCGCTGTTCTTTCAATTGGAGATAAATCCCATGTACAGAAGAATCTTCAGAATGGAAAATATGAGCAAAGTTTAGCGGATCTTGTGAAATCTCCTCCAAGATGCCACAAGAGATCTTCCAATCTTTGCCAGGTTCCACTGTGGTAAATTTATGTTTCAAATTATAGATGTCTTTGGTCTTCAAATGCACATCAAAGTTGCTCAGCACGGTCTTGCGGATAGTGGAAGGGGCCACATTAGCTTCCAAACTGGCTTTAATAAACGATTGCGCTTCAACACTCAACCGTCTAAATTAAGAAGAAAAAAGCTAATTAAATTAAAATTAAAACTAAAATTAATCTTAATTGAAATACATTATATTTTCTACGTCGACTTACTTGGTGCGGTGGTAGAGTTTGATATGCTCAGCTGACATAACATGGTTCGCGTGTTTGGCGTTCAGTTCTGTAATCACAAGCTTCTTGAACTGCGCAATGTACGTAACAGTAAAGGTGAATGGACAATTCTTGGCAAAAACATTCTGGTTAACTCGTAGCAGCTTTTCGCATCTCGCACGATGTACTCCATAATGAATGCAGACAAAAACCACTCGTCGATATTTCATAGACTCGTCAATCTTGTTCTTTAACTGTAAAATCCACAAAAAATCCTTGTGAGTTTCTATTTATTATTGATTCGTTACAGACAGAAGGGCAAAAAGACCGTACCGCTTGATTGTAGGCTTTGACAGTATTGCAATTTTCAATCCGCAAAGGGAAAAAGTATTCTGTTTTCAAAGTATTGACCAGGTCGTTCACTTCATCGTAGCTGTTAAACTCACGACCGATATAAAGGATCTTCTCCAGTGCCACTTGGCTTTCATCTTTCTCTGGGGCTGGAAATTAGATGCAAAAATAATTTCGATCAATTTAATTCAAGTGGCTTAAAATAATTATCTTACCTGGGGTGCCTGTCTTGCGATGATTGTCCGCTTCAGCAGCTTTAGCCTTTTGTATTCGTAATACATTCATGTTTGTATATCGGGCAGTTAGTTCAACACGATAGGCAAATTTCTCTTTACCCACAAATTCCTTGCTGGCTGTAATGCTTACGTGAGGGGCGATAGCGTAAAGATGGCTGTTGTGGCGTGGATTTTTCTCCAACACCTACCAACAGCTTTCGTATCTATTGTAGCAGTAGATGGCGTGCGAGGCGAGGAGAACGACCGTGAAAGGCGAAGAGAGGCAGTTAGCGAGAGAGAGTTAGCGAGAGTCAGAGAGAGAGAGCGAGACGAGAAGCGCGCGAGTTTGAAAGACGGAGTTGCCGATTTTGATTGTTGTAGAAGTCCCCGAGCTAAATCCCCACTTTAAATAAACCACCCTTTCTAAATTAAATTAAACCTGTGTTCACCTTCTTCAAAAGCCAGTTTCCCTCCCCTTTTGTGAAATCCGTTAGCGTAAATCATAAGATTACGCTACAATTTGGTGTCAGGAGTAGGATTGAACGTGTCGATCGCCCCCGGTTGTTGTATAATTCGTGACTGTACAGTGTAGTGTTGCAAAAGTTAAGTTGATTAACTCCTCAAAATTGCTAAAAATCCCAAGACTTCCATAAGATTTCTCCTAAATTTCATTGTTGCGTAATTCGAACTGATCAATTTTCATTGTGACGTAGAGTGGTTTTTTATTTTTCATTATTGAGAGGTATGTCATGTGTGACAAGAATAATTCAGTGTTGACGATCCAGAAAGCTCCCTGAAACTTATTCCTCCAAAAGTTGATTGTTATCAGAATCCTTTTTCGAACTCCCTTCTTGTTCTTATCCCTGGATGCCAACGCGTAGCGGCCGGGACTACTATCAAGAACCGAAGATGGATGTCACGGGAAGGGAGTCGGACGATTGGGAAACTGTGGCACGGCAGATGAGCGAGATCGACATACCCGACCGAGAAGAGTCCAACACCAATGGCACACTAACTGTCGCGGAGGTTGTCAACATTGCCCCCGGTACACTCGTGTTTGTCGAAGCAAAGGTACCAGGAACAGCCTCAGATACTATCAGTACCCCGACGACGTTGTGTGGAAGGCCTGGAAAAGAATGGATTAGTCCCGCGTCATTGCTCAGTGTTTTTGCTTGCTTGCGCAACATCGCAACATTGCTTGCTCATTGCTTGCGCAACACACGCTTCGCCTTACTCCGAATCAGCGATTGGTCAACGCCCAGTACGTAGACGCCGTAAGTGACCCTTTGGGGACGAACGGAA